>JAPYZC010003511.1:0-19098 GCA_030522665.1 Ichneumoninae sp. A BG-2022a | reverse complement strand
AATCTTATCAGCATCTTCCATATGCTTGATTTTTTTTCAGATTTTTATCCGATCGAGAAGTGTTTGTAATTCTCTTTTATTCCTCTCAAACTTAGGCGGTGTCAGTCATTGCGCTAGTACTACCTTAAGGAAAAGAAGTTAAAGATTCTTAGCAATGAAATAATAATAATAGTAATTAATAACTGCACTCAGATTTTGTTTACACGATTTTTACGTGACTAAACATCCCCCTCCCCCTCTAAGAAAATCTTTCTATCAATGATGCATTTTTGTTAAGATGAAGAAAAATAAGAATCATCTGTTGATCGACGTCATTATTATTATTTTTTTTATATATTTTTTTTCTATAGTACGCGATCTCGACGTTGACCGAATCGATTCGACTAGAAATCGTGCGAATAAAACATTAAAACATTGCCCATTTTTCCGTAGTCATCGTTGCATCCTCTGGAGCACGAGTTCTTAGAAAAAGAAGGTGACGAAAAAAAAAAACTCTGACAAATTCGAATAAACGACATTTCTTCTGTCTTTTCTTTTCGTTCGACAATACAAATGGAAAATTAAGTGCCTGATAAGTGTAACGCCGGTCTGTTCAAAGTACGAATAACCACTAATAACCGGTGAAAATAGCACAAATGACTTTCAAATAAAACGGCTGTCCTCCGAGCGAAAAGTCGTTATCGCCGAGAGTTACGGTTGTAATTTCGCATGTCGCATTTATGTAAAACACTGTTATTTTTAAAAACTGCGCAATTACAATCGACAAAACTATTCAATAAACAAGTCCACTATCGAAGCTCGAAAAAACGATGTCAAACATTTTTATCAATAAAACAATAATTGCAGTGCAATTATTAACGATAACGATAACAATAATGATAATTAATAATTGCACTCCAATTTCATATACACAATTTTCAGGTGACTCGACCCTTTTAACAAAATCTGTCTAATAATAATAGGGTGGAGCGGGGCAAAATGGGACAGCGGGGCAAAACGGGACATTCAGCAAAGTTTCCAATCATTTTTCGATGTCCCATTTTGAACCGTCTATACATCCGGATTGTCTGTCCCGTTTTGCCCCATTGTCCCATCCAAAAATTATTGGAATATGGCGTTTTGCCCCACAGCCCCATTTCGCCCCACCGTCCCATTTTGTCCCACTCTTCCCTACTTTTTTTACCGCCTGAATGACATGAAGAGAAATAAGAACGATCTATCGATCGATATAGATTTTTTTTTTTTTTTTTTCAGTCGAGATCACCGGAGTCTGGCAGCAAAGGCCTTACATCACTGGCGGCGGACTACGCGGTCAATACGTATTCGAACAATTTCATTTTCATTGGGGCGACGGTGAGCCTTTTCCGGACGAAGGAGCCGAGCACACTTTCAACGGAAGGACTTTCCCACTCGAGATGCATCTGGTGCACTATAAACGACGTTACGGCTCTTTGGAGAGAGCGCTCGAGTTTCAGGACGGCCTCGCCGTTATCGCACGTCTTTTTTGGGTAATAATTGAACTTTTTATCTCATTTATCATAATTATCATATTTATCATATTTATCATATTTATCATATTTATCATATTTATCATATTTATCATATTTATCATATTTATCATATTTATCATATTTTTTATATTTATCTCACTTTCTTGTTTTTCATTTTTTCATTGTCTTTTTTTAAATTATTTAAAAAATAATTAACTATAAATGTTTCAGGTGAACGGAAATCGAAGAACCGGATTCGATTCGTTTGTGGATTCGATCAGGCTCGTGACCGAGCCAGGCACCGAGCAGGAGATCGACCCGTTTCCACTCAGCGATTTTCAATTCAATTTCAACGACAATTATTTATTGTATCGAGGCTCATTGACCACTCCGCCGTGCAACGAGGTCGTCACTTGGATTATTCCGACAACGAGGCTCTGGGTGACAAACGACGTGGTTCGTCGAATTCGATTGTTATTTTTTTTCCCATTCATTTTTTTCGTCGATAATTGTCAAAAAATGTTATTAATTTTTTTTCCACTTTTGTTTGCAGCTAACACAATTCAGATCCGTTCAGTTAAACGACGGCGACACCCGAAACTTCAGGCCCGTTCAACCGCTCAACGGTCGCAGAATATTATTCGTACGGTACAACAATGATTTTTCGCCATTTCACGGAAACGGAAAACGAAAACGCTGCTTTTTTTCCAGACTCTAAATTTTTGTTTTGTTTTTATTGTGTAAAATAATATTGAATAATATTGAATAATAATCGAACGAGTAATAATGTCGCACCGGTAAAACATCAAGTTTGCAGCGACGGCAGAGAAAAAAAAATTTCGCCATTTCACGGAAACGGAAAACGAAAACGCTGCTTTTTTCCCAGACTCTAAATTTTTGTTTCGTTTTTATTTCGCAAAATAATATTGGATAATATTGAATAATAGTCGAACGAATAATAATGTCGCAACGGTAAAACATCGTGTTTGCAGCGACGGGAGAGAAAAAAAAAAATATTATTTCTAAATAAATCGAAGAACCGGCGAAAATTGCGACTTTCTACGAAATTATCGTGAAACTTTGAGAGACGAGTGGATTTCACTTCTATAACTGTCACGTCATGGTAATTTACCCCTGAAAATGGGGGACTGGAGTAAGATTGTTGTATTTTCCTCAAGTGTCAACCGTGCCGTGTTAAATGTCGCCTAAATGATTGTTTAATTTTTTTTTTTCGAACAGACAAATTTCTGAAATACGGTAAAAAGTAATGATTTTTGGTCGTTTAGAAGAATATAAGGAAAGCTTGAATACCTCAATTGGAAAGACTTTGAGGAAATGTCTTTCTTTGCATTGCAAATAATTGTATTTTACGTAAAAACGACATGCTAAGTTAAAACCGTAACTCTCGGCGATATCGACTTTTCGCCCGGAAAAGTCGTTTAGTTTGAAAATTATTTGTGCTATTTTTACCGATTTTTAATGGTTGTTCGTACTTCGAACAACAGTCCGGAGACTTACCGACGAGGAAGTCTATCAGGGAATAGTTAATTTTCCACTTATATACTTGAGAGAAAAAAAATTACATTAGCGATAGCAAATTTAAAAAATATAATAATTTTAAAAAAATAGCACATGTTCTCCATAATTTTTGCCGTCAAAGATTAATGTAAACCAAAAATGAGTCCAGTTAGAAGATAGAAAGATAAATAAGACAGTGAGAATGCAACGAGTACAGAAAAATGTCCAGAAAAATTTCACAACGTGCAAAATAATAAACATAATAAATTATCATTAATAAAAATAAAACAGGTTGAAAATTGAAATTTTCATATCGCTTCTTCATAAAATATACAATTCTAAAAAAGAAAAAGAATAGTTTCAAGTGTTTTCTTTGCGCAAAAAATTCATGAAATTCATTTCCAAAGGTTATAAGTAACGTTTAAAAACGGCACCCATTTTTTTGGACTCACAGCCATTTCATTTGAATAAAAAAAACGTTTGGCGAAATTTAAATACAAAACACATAAAATTACATTCCAACCCCCCCGATGAGTGTATTTTCACGCCTGGCGTATTAATTTACGGTCGCGCGTTACGTTCACGAAAGTTAACGAAAGTGTTACAAAGTAGCGCGTTTCTCCGTCCACGACGTTGGGGTAGGTTGGATAGTGTTAAAGATAGCCGTTATCACCCCAACGACAATTTATCTCCGGGACTGACCTTCCGCTCCTATGCACATAATTTGACGGATGGATAATAAATCTCGATAGTTAATTTCGAAAATGTCCGACGTCAAAGCTTTCCCGGCCTTTTTCTGGGGTATTTAAAGACCGCCAAAGCCCGGTAGCGAGTCAGTAGCTCACAATGTTCGCCACCAAGTTCGATTCGTTCCTCGCTGTATTGTGCATGCTGGCGCTGCACATGTGCCAAATCTACGCCGATGAGACACCGGGAGAAGACTCCGGATATTGCAAGACGTGGAGTTACGACGATGCGAGCGCATGGGCCAAGACATGGCCGGAGTGCGGGGGACTCCGGCAATCACCGATCGATATCGAATTAAGCAACACTCAGCTCATTACCGATCCGATACCGAATCTTATGTTCCGCGGCTATGGCGCCACTCCCACCAATATGACGATGCGCAACACCGGCGACGAAGGTACATTTTGTTTTTTTTTTTTTTCGATAATAATAATAATTTATTAATAATAATATCTTGCACTGAGAAAAAGGATGGTATTTCCTACTGTAACGAATAGTTCCCAGGGAGGACGTCTATATAGATAGTTTCTGATAGTATACACTCAATTAATTGTAGTTATAGATTATAGTTACAACTATAATTTTTGGTCATTATCGTAATTGTAAAATGTAGAGGTCACCCCTGGGAACTGTTTACTACTTTACTTTATGTAAGCTTTTCTCTTTTACTACTTTACTTTATGTAAGCTTTTCTCAGTGTGTACACCCAGAAAAATAATTACTTTGACGGCCACCGTTTATTTGGTTCAAGTAAAATATTTATTTGGTTTAAATAAATATTTATTTCATTTAAGTAACTATTTACTTAATTAAAAAAAAATATTTATTTAAATCAAATAAATATTATACTTAAACCAAATAAACGGTGGCTGTCAAATAATTTTTTTTTCTGAGTGTATATATTTTGGAAAACTGTGGAATCGTTTATTTGTTTGTTGGCTTCGATGTTTGTTCACCGCTGCTCAGCTGAGTCTCCCTTTCGGGGAATCTTAGAGAGTTCTTATTGGAGATACAAGCAAAGTTATTTTACAAATCCATTCGAGCGCGCGAGCCAACATTACCGATAGTTTATAATAATTTTGATAATAATATTAGTTATAATGGTAATAATAATAATGTTAGTAATTATATTAATAGTAATATTAATATCATCACTATTGCATTACTATTGCATTACATTACCAGTACATTAATATCATTGATAGTAATATTAATAATAATGTTATTTGGATCGTTCTTATTTGCATTGCAGTTCAAATTCGCGCGTACTATAACGATGGTGAAACTCCTTATTTGGAGGGTGGAATGCTCACCGACTACTACGACTTTTTGCAATTGCATTTTCATTGGGGTCCCAACGACAACGGAGGCTCCGAGCACACTGTCGGAGGACACGGTTATCCTCTCGAGATGCATATGGTGCACATTAGAAGAGAGTACGCGGACGAGGCGACTGCATTCCAGCACGCGGACGGCTTCGTCACCGTGGCTCGTCTTTTCAATGTAAGTATTCAATTTTCCGAAATTTTGAAGACAATTAATAATAATAATATTTATTATTATTATTGACACATATACCACAAGAAATTTGGTAAGTTTGCATTTTTCGCTTTTTTGAAATTTTTTATTTCAATTTCCGATAATATCAATGAAAAATCTATTGAACGCGAGCGAATTCCTTCGGGATTGTCCGTTTATGGATAGAATCTTTAAGGAGTCTTTTTGGAGCAAAAATTATTGAAAATTATTCAAATAATTTTTTTTTTATCCATCTAAGGAACTTGAAATGTTACATTTTTTTCTCTATCGTCCCAGGACGATCCTTAACGATATTGAAACGTTTCAGCTGACCAGCACCGAGAACCCGGCGTGTGAACAGTTTGGCGACTATCTGAGCGAGGTAAAGAAGCCTGGCTCGGAAATTGTCATAAAACCTTTTCCACTGACCGATTTCGATTTCTATGAGAACGACGATTACTGGACCTATCCGGGCTCACTGACGGCGCCGAATTGCCCGGAAGTCATCACGTGGATCATTCCCACGACACTCGCCTACGTGGCCGAGGCCCAGGTCGGTAAAAGCGGTGCCCGCTTAGATCCAAAGACTCAGCACTATCGTAGAAAATAATTTTTTTTCTCCATTTTTTTTTTTTTTTTTTTTTTTTTTCAGATGGAAAAATTCCGAGCCGTCGATCTTGGATGCGACAATCACAACAACAGACCGACGCAGCCGCTCGACGGTCGCATTGTCTCATTCGTTCCGTGGGACGATAGTCAGTGATCGATTTTTACCGGATCGATCGCTTTCCTTCTTAATCGACCAGGAAAATACTGCGTCGTATTTAATGTTATCGGTGATTGGAATTTTCGTCGTATTTAATGTTATCGGTGATTTTCAGATCGACACCCTAAATGCAGCCGATTTACGTTTATTTCTTGTAGCAAACGGTTCTAGATATTTTTTCTGCAATGTATCTACACGGAAAGAAAATGCAAATAAAACTATCCGTACAGTGAAAACAGAAAGAGTAGAATTTTTTTTTTTGTCATTAAAAAAAATTTGTTATCTGAAATTCATAGAAATTGGTCGACGAAGTGCATGTCGACGGGTTCGCCAAAGAGCGCATATCGAACTTAAAAATTAAATGTAATAAAATATAATTATATTTTATTTTTCATTTTAGTGTAAAAAAAGATTTTAAAAAGTCGTACGAAACTTAATGTACGAAGGTTAACGTATGAAAATAATGTACTCGTAATGGAAGTTTTTATGCACAAACTGGTATATTAATTTTCGAAAGATAAAATAGAATGAAATAAAAAACTTTGGAAATTCGATCAGACTAAAATGCATTGTAATTATGAAGAAATAAAAAAAGGAAATTTCCACGCAAATTTTTAATGCCTGTTGTCTGGATTGCGAATTAAAAGGTGAATAGCTGAAGCATTGAAATTAGAATAGAGTTCATCACTCATCCTTATCCGTCCAACGCCCGGTGCAGCGGTTCATACGGAGACGCGACGTTCAGGGGAATGAACGAACAGAGGGATGAAGTGCGAACGTACAAGGCTGGACCGCAAGCCTCGCCCCTGGTGCGGTCGCTTTGATCTGCGTTAATTAAAGGACCCGTTTTCAACGCAATGCCGAGAGTGCGGTGTCCATGGTCTTACTGATCTTCGCTTTCACTGTTGATATCGCGCGTGACACACCGGTATCGAGAGATTAAATTGGTGTTTTGGGGATAGACACAATTAAAACTATAGCGCCAGACGTATCTTAAACTCACGAATCTGATCCCGCCGAAACTCCAAATTTGTTTGTTTTCGTCAAATTTTTGCGCACTCGACGTAACCCTTCTCATTGCTTATTCAATTTTGTCGCGATCATTGAAAAATTTCCGAACCCAGCTAAACGGTACGTTTGTGTCGAAATCTGATAGAAGTTCATGCGCAAATTCAATAAGTGAATCGAATTCCACAATTGAATCAAGAATTGATTCCACAATTGAATCAAGAATTGATTCCACAATTGAATCAAGAATTGATTCCACAATTGAATCAAGAATTGATTCTACAATTGAATCAGGAATTGATTCCACAATTGAATCAAGAATTGAATCCATAATTGAATAAGGAATTTATTCCACAACTGAATCAATAAGTGATTCCACAATTAAATAAAGAATTTATTCCACAACTGAATAAAAAATTGATTCCATATTTGAATAAAGAATTGATTCCACAATTGAATAAAGAATTGATTACACAATTGAATAAAGAATTGATTCCACAATTGAATAAAGAATTGATTCCACAATTGAATCAAGTATAGATTCCACAATTGAATCAATTTGATTAATAAATCCCAGTTTTGATTCCTCACCTCACTCCTCTACCAATTCAAAGTTTCCGGGGCCATCGGCACAATTTTTTTTTTATCGAAACGTGAATTTATGAATAGATACGTGTCGGACGGATGTGCGTTCGACCAGGCGACACTTGTCAAAAAAATCGAAGCAAAATCGAATGTAATGCGGAAGTCATGTAATTCCATCCATTCAATGCTAATGCATCGCGTATCGAGGTTCTCCGGTACACTAACGGTGTGCAAAGGTCGCATCGTGCGATTGCGATGAATCCATTAAAATCGTGTGCCTCTCCCACGGATACAAACGGGTCGAAAATAGCGTCCATCAAAACGATCGACTTCCCGAACGGAAACCGAAGACTCAGTCACACTCGATCGTGCAACGGCGTCGCGACGAGAAGGGAACCAAAAATAGACTAAACAAAAAAAGTATACGTATATATACATATATATATATTTATATATCTCGTCGATATAAAAAGTGTGAAAAGGGGAATACGCCGAAGAGAGGAAAAATATTGCAGAGTTTGAAGAAAAAGTCGTAAATATAACTGCTCGATAAGAGTGCCGTTGATGATATCCGAGCCAGTGAAATTTTCATCGAGGCAAAACCGAGGAGACGCGACGACGAATATTGCCGGGAATACCTGCCGTGCAGAAACGCCGCACAACTACAGGTACACACATACATGTACAGTACGTAAAGGCGATATGGGCGAATCGTGGAAAATAAGTTAGCGCACACTCGTTCGAACGCCGGCGTTCCTCGAAGGCAAAGTGTATCGCAATATCGTGTGCGATGAACCGACGCGAGTGAAACGTGGAGAATAATGAGGTATTTTTTTTTCTTCGAAAGTGTCGTCGCTTTAGAATCGCGTGATCGTAAAGTGTACTCGAGCCGACTGATCGTCGTGGTTTTTTTTTTTTAATTTTCCTCTACGGAAACAAACATTTTCGTTCCAGTTCTGACTCGATTGCATTGCGTAACTTCGGGTTCGAAATTTGTATTGGATTACCAAGAATCGGGATGAATTTTGATGCTCAAACTCGAGTTAACTCGAGTTTGAGTTTCGTTCTATCTTAGGCTTTTTATAATCGAGTTGAAATTTAATTCAATCTGAAGATTTTGCACAATTTGGAAAAATGTTCTTTGATAGGAAAATGGTAAATGTTTGAATTAGAATTTGGAACTTTGGGTCGAATTTTAAGACGTTAGGGTGAACTTCAGATTAAACTTTGGCTTGAAATTAGGATTGCTTTTGAGATCAAAATTTAGATCACAGGTTGGCCCGAACTTGTTTGCATGCTCCAGTTTGACCTCAAGTTCAGAATTAAGTTTGATCTTAAGTTCGGACTTACGTTTTATCTTAAGTTCAAACTTAAGACTAAACTTAATCACGAAATCAAGTTCGATATTAAGTTCAAACTTAAGATTAAACTTAAGCACGAAATCAAGTTCGATATTAAGTTCAAACTTAAGATTAAACTGAAGGACGAAATCAAGTTCGATATTAAGTTCGAACTTGAGTTTGATCTTAAATTCGATCTCAAGTTCAAACTTAAGACTAAACTTAAGCACGCAATCAAGTTCGATATTAAGTTCGAACTTGAGTGTGATCTTAAGTTCGTCCCAAGTTCAAACTAATGTCTTAAAATTCGATCCTTTATTCCGATAATCTAGCGAGATCAAAACTTGCGCTAAGTGGCAAAATAAAGTTTGAAGTCGAATCAATTTTGTAAAAAATATCCCGAACGAACTTGAAATGCGAGAAAATATAATTGAACTAAGTTTGTGGCGAAAAATTTGTTGGTCGATCGTAGCGATTTAACGACTGATTTGTACGTGATTTTCAGAGATGGCGCAGCTCTACACGCCGGCAGAGGTGGCGAAGCACGACAAGCCGAAGGATCTTTGGATGATGATTCACGGCGGCGTGTACAATCTGACGGATTTTCTGAACCAGCATCCGGGCGGTGAGGAAGTGTTGCTCAATCTGGCCGGCAAGGACGGCACGGTTTGTTTCGACGAGGTCGGCCACACCGAGGAAGCCGTTCAACTGTGCGAAACCCATAAGATCGGAGAGGTCAAGGGCGGCCCGTCCGGCGACCCGTCCGGCGACCCGTCCGGCGAGGCGAGTCCCCCCTCGGCGGCCAAGAGGGAACCCAGCGTCGACGACGACGACTGGGTTTACGACGAGGGACCGAAAAAAAAAATGTCACCTCACATACCGCTCATTGTCGGTGTCGGCGTTGTTATTTACGCAGCGATACTGAGCTACTTTTTCTACCATTGACCATTCCACTCTCCTTACCGCGGTGTAAGTTACAATAAAAAGTTTCAACTAACATTGCGAATCGCATTTTGTTCGTTAAAAATCAACATTTTTTTTGAGAAATTGAATTTGTGTTGAAAGATTGAATTTCTATTTAAAGATTGAATTTCTATTTAAAGATTGAATTTCTATTTAAAGATTGAATTTGTGTTTAAAGATTGAATTTCTATTTAAAGATTGAATTTCTATTTAAAGATTGAATTTCTATTTAAAGATTGAATTTGTGTTTAAAGATTGAATTTCTGTTCAAAGATTGAATTTCTGTGAAAAACTATATTTCATAACGAAAATCAAACGTTTCTTAAAAACAAAAAAAAAAAAACCAACATGAAACTACCGTCGCGATGTATGAATTCCAGCATTAATTATTTCCGGCACACCGGAAGTCGCAACAGTCTCTTTGCTAATGCCGTCCTCGCCGTGCGTCAACACGTCGTTCCGTTCCCCCTCCGCTCAGCCGTTCGCTTCCGCGATATTTCCGTCACCAAGAATGTCGCGCTCCTTCGGAATATCTTCGGAATTGAAGGGTCAATAATCGTCATTTTTTTTTTAATTATAAAAAAAAATTCCGTATAGTAAATTGAATTTTTATCGGTTCATCGACGTCGGGACTCAACGACTGTTGAGCGTCACTGGTGAATCCTATCGCGCTTCCGCCGTTCGGCGCTGCCTACGCTCCTCATACTTAATACTTGTCCCGAGGCTGTCGCGGGCGTCGCAGCGCGCGAAGACAGACGAGGCAGATAGGCCAAAGCGAAGAGCCCGGGGTCTCTCTGTACGCGTTCGACGGACGCGTCACCGTGACACTGCAAATTCTGCCCGCTCCGGTTCGACGTAGCAAAAGACCCGTCCCGGTCCGTCGCTATCATTCGTCATTTCCCTGCCTCGCTCTCGGTCATACCGACGAACTAAAGAATACTTCTTTCACATGTATAAAAAAATACATTGTATAAAATTTTTTTAAACATTATTATTTTTATTATTTTCTCGATTTTTTATACTTTTCATTATTATGCTCGAATATTTTTTTTTTCGCTACCAGAAGGTGAATGTGGAAACGCCGGCGTACCGGAAACTGCAGAAAGATCGCTGCGTCCCATTTCCTATCGCTGAGTTTCGACATCATCGAACCCCCTTTCACGGTTCCTCCTGATACGATCGAGCATGGGGAGAAGAAAATTGTATCTTACTTCGCTCGACACACACATTGCAGTGCAGAGGAAAAAAAACATTTTTATTATTTAAACATTTTTTTTTTTTTGGATTTTAAACCTTTTTAATATTATATTTTTTAATCGTCTTTCGAGAGTGTTGCGTTGCAATATCGGAAGGAATAAAATCCCCTCTCGCGGTTCCTCTCGATACGCGAGCATGGGGAGAAGATAATTGTATCTTACTTCGCTCGACACACACATTGCAGTGTAGAAGAAAAAAATTGATTTTTATTATTAAAATTTTTTTTTTTTTTTAATGGATTTTAGAACTTTTTAATATTATATTTTTTTAATCGTCTGTCGAGAGTGTTGAGTTGCAATACCGGAAGGAACAAAGGGATTTTCTGATGCCGAGCGAAAGCCGCGCCCGCTCGCGGATCGACCTTGCGTCCGTGGCTCCGTAAAACGTGACACTGCAATATTCTCTCGGGAGATTTCATAACCGGTGGAGATTCTCCGCGCGGTCTCAAAGTGCACGGCAGAGGAGAGAGAAAAATACACACAAGAGTAGGCTCGCCAATACAAAATCGCAAGATACGTGAAGCTGCAGAAAAATATTATTGCATAAAAAAAAAAAAAAAAAAAAACGGCATTAAGGAAAAAAAAAATAATAGCACAGAAGAAACGAAAAACGAATGTTAATTTCATGGACGCGACGTGTTGTGAGTAAAGTACGATCTACAATTGTAATCACAACGATGAATATACCCGGCATATCGAGATACGTGTCCCAGATATGTACCCTGCATGGATATATAGATGTACGTGGCATATTGCAAAGTGGACTCCGTAATTGATCACTCGTCTTCAGATAAGGCAATCGACGTATAAACAACAAGATAACACATTACGATGGCAAAACGTCACAATGAAATTTAAGTTTTAGCAAGTGCAACCTTAAATTTTTGCATGAATCGCAAACAACATCAAATCATTCAAATCGCAACAACATCATTTGATTCAACATCAAATTTGAGCGAGTATTCGAGATCAAACTTGAGTTCAAGCAAGGATTCAAGTTCAAACTTAAGCCTAAGCAAGAGTTCAAGTTCAAACTTAAGTCTGAGCATGAACTTAAATTCAAACTTAAGTCCAAGCAAGAGTTCAACCTTGTTTAACCTTGTTTCTTTACACTTGTTGTTTACTTGTTGTTACTTGTTGTTTAACCTAGTTTAACCTTGAATCTGAGCAACAGTTCAAGTACAAGCTTCAATGCAAGCAAAAATTTAAGTTTAACCTTAAGTTTAAGCAACAGTTCGAGTTCAAGCTTAGTTTCAAGAAACAGTTCGAGTTCAAGCTTAGTTTCACCAACAATTCAAGTTCAAACTTAAGTTCAGCAACAATTCAAGTTCAAACTTAAGTTTAAGCCGGAATTCAAGTTCAAACTTAAGTAAAAGCCGGAATTCAAGTTCAAACTTAAGTCTAAACCGGAATTCAAGTTCAAACTTAAGTTTAAGCCGGAATTCAAGTTCAAACTTAAGTAAAAGCCGGAATTCAAGTTCAAACTTAAGTTTAAGCCGGAATTCAAGTTCAAACTTAAGTTTAAGCCGGAATGCAAGTTCAAACTTACTTGCCTTAATTACACACAGACATATCGCGATAAATGTGATTACAACATGGCGCATTTAATTCATGAAATTATTCGTTCGGAAACGTTTTCGTTCGAAGCCCCGATCGGCGCGTCATTCTTCCTCGGGCTTCCTGAGCGTCGAGAAGGACGAGGAGTCGGCGTAGCTCGAGCGCCGCAAGAAACCGGTGCGTGGTCGAGCGGCGTCGGTGGGGCAAGGCCGAGGAGAGATTCGAGCAGGATAAATATACCCAACGACTGGTTTGCGTGGCAGTCGTCGATCCGCGTGCTGCGCAGACGCTCCTACCCGGGATATTTTTTCCTAAACTCGAAATAACAAGCTTAAAAAAAAGCCGAAAAAGAATATCATCGCAAAGTGTTTTGTTTCTTACGGTGAGTAGGCTCGTGTGATTTGTGCGTCGAGTTCGAACGAAGGTCGCGGAGAACGGGGAGGGGAAAAACGACGCAACATTCGATTTGACATGCGCGTGTCGACGTTACATTAAAATTCATAAAATCTCTCGCAAGCCGTTCGTCCCGCAAAATCACAAAATATTCGACAAGCGAAGTCAACAAAAAAAAAAACTCAATGTACAACGAGACGAAACTTTCTCAACAAAATTCGTGGGAAATATTTACTATTTTTAATTGAAACGAAGAAATTGAGACAATGCGGCACGTGTAGAAAAACAAAGTTGTTTTATTCGACCACGTGCAAACGGTCACGTAACAAGCAGGTTCCGAGAATGCGCGCGATGGCCACGAGTTTATTGGAAGGCGAAAACTGCGCGTGAGCGACATTGAAATTCATCGACGATACACAATGAGACCTAAACATTCGATTCGACTACGAATATTTTTTGATTTTTTTTTTTTCACCCGATAATATTTTATGGAATTCGACCTCGCGACTCGAACAGGCCAGCGAAATGTTGGGTCGACGCTCGACAACACAGTTATCTTTGTGTTGCGCAATTTAGTGGCGCGAATATATATATATGTTTTTTTTTTTATTTGCCGGTGATCGTTCCGGTGGGTGCATTAGAGACGTAACGTCGTAGACTGCGAAATGAGAGACAATGGCGCCTGGAAATCGTGCGCGACAGGGTTACAGAGCCTCGATTCTGCCACGTCACGAGTGATCGAAGAGCCGCGCTGTTGCTCGACACCGATACACGCGTTACCAACACTCGGCAATGATTCTCGCGCACGTATCTGCGATGAAAAACATTCGAGCCGCTCGTGGCCGAGCGTCGTAATAACAGTTATGTGTTGTCGATGACGAATATGCTGGCGAATAATTATTCATTATTATTATTTATTATTTATTATTGAGGTATCGAGGATCGATCGGTTTTCACTGAGGATTACTATAGATCATTGGAGATGATATTTTCTAGATATTTACTGTAACTCAGTACGGAAAAAATAACAATGAGATGGGTATAAAAAAAAACTATGGCGCATTTAACTAATGCTTCTTCAGTCTGTCTAAGATAAGAAAACTAAAAGTACAAGTTTGCCCTAATTGGACAGAAAAGAAAACATGTAAGACGGAAAGGAAATAATAATTTTACGTATGGGCTTTTGCGTATTCAATCGTCTCAACAATTATTATTATTATTATTTATTGTTTATTATTATTTATTATTATATGTACCAAATTACTTTTTGGGATACCATCGATAAGTGAATGAAAAAAAAATATTGTGGGTTCGAGATGGATAAAAAATGTTGAGAAGATTCTAAAAAAACCTATGGCGCATTTAAATGCTTCTTCGGTCTGTCTAAGATAAGAAAACTAAAAGTACAAGTTTGCCCTGATTGGACAGAAAAGAAAACATGTAAGTCGGAAAGGAAATAACAATTTTACGTATGGGCTTTTGCGTATTCAATCGTCTCAACAATTATTATCACTATTCATTATTATTTTTTATTATATATAGAAAATTACTTTTTTGCGATACCATAAGAGAAAGAAAATAAATAATGTGAGTTCGAGAGGGATAAAAAAAGGTTGAAAAATTCCTGAATCAGGGGAATAACCTTCTGAAGGAGTCATAAAAATTTCGTAATTTTACGTCGTGCCGTTCAAGAAGACAAAATCGACGGAATTGGGTCTGAAGTAGCGTATCGATGGAACTTAATCTCGAGAAGTCACTTCCCACTTGAACAATAGAAATAGATCGGTTGTCGACGTTCTTATCAGTAGCTCTACGGTATTATAAAAAAAAATGAACCGACAAGTGACTTCTGCTCGATTTCTCTCCGATAACGAGATGACTTCAGAAAATTGATTAGTCCGAAATAGTAGATTTTACATGTCGCCGCCTCGACTCATTACCCCCCCTTTTGTTTTCAGGTCGTTCGAGCCTCGAGAAATAAATTGAAGGATTCGACGTCTCGAAGATTGAAGAAAAAAAAAAGATTTTTATTTATCTTTTTCGAAAAATATTTTGAAAAATGACTCTCAAGCAATTCACCCGCGCCGAAATTCTGAATGGCGACAAGAAGACCACGAGGTTTATAATTCACGACAAAGTGTACGACATCACGCCGTTCCTGAACGAGCACCCGGGCGGCGAGGAGGTGCTTCTCGATCACGCCAACAAAGACGCCTCCGAGGACTTCGACGACGTCGGACATTCCCAGGACGCCTTCGAGATGATGGACAAGTTTCTCGTCGGCGAGATCGTCGCCGCCGACCGGACCAACACCAAACTGCGGAAGGGTTGGATCGCCGGTCAAAATAATCCTAACGACAAGTACGCGAAGGGACCGGGTGTGCCAGCATTTTTGCTCGTCGGCGGCGTAATCGCCATTCTCCTGGCAGTCTTGTACTTTCAATAACTATCCACAAACTTTCATCGGATTATAGAAAAAATCAAAGAAATTAATGATAATTAAGTGATAATAATAATAATAATAATAATAATAATAATAATAATAATAGGTGAAAAAAGTGATAAATTTTTTTCGGGTCCGCATAATTTATGAAACAGCAATAAAGACGTTTTTGTATTATTTTTCTTTGGTTTTGTTTTTTCGTATCCGCATCGCACATTCGCATCCGCATGCACGAGTAACGAGTCGAGACATATGAATAATAAATTCCTCGAATTAATAAGCGACTTGGAGCTGCCGGTGTGATTTTGACGAACAGCTCGCAATTACGTGAAACAGAATGCGCGGAGCCTCGTCGACTACGATTATAACGTTGGCGCTGGTCCCGCTGAGACGAGAATTTCAAGAGGAAGCAAAAAAAAAGGAAAAAAAAGAGAAGCTGTCGTAGCGGGTGCTGTGACGAGCTCGAAGGAAACCGGGGGACACCGTCGCTACGTGCTTTCCCCGCTCAACTGTGCGCGTCAACTCCCGTTTGCAGATTCGCCCTCTACCTACTTCTTTCCTCCCTCATGAATAAATTTGCGAAAATTCAGTAGGTTTCGCTCGCGGGGAGCGATAAAACCTTACCAGCTACTGTCCGTAGATTCAAAAGCATCAATTTTTTTTCTCTATACACGTTTAATGACAAATACAAAAATTCTTGTTACTTGTGTTATAAATTATTGTATTTTCTGTTTCTTTATCTTTTTTTATATACGTTTTGATTGTCAATTTTGAGTCGCAATGCGTCCATAGAGTTAATAGATGTAATTTTTCTAAGTATAAATGGTATAGATTGATGAAACGTTTCATTTCGTGTTTCAATGAATGTCTTCCTTTTTCTTTTTTTTTATGACATTCGTATTCACCGTTCGAAACTGGACAGATCTTGTTTCTGGAATTTTTTCGCTAAGTCGCTCGGTCGCCGAGTTACGGGGAAATAAAGTTTTCAGCCAATGGGGACGCGCGAGCTACCGTGGCGCCGTCTGCCGGGTCCGTCTCATTGGCGGAAACTTGAAATGCTCGTAGCTCGAGAACTATCGATCGTAATCGATTCTGCCAAAGGAATAATCTTCTCCGTTTCGGACGCTGAATACAACCCAAGGATCGTCAGTGCCAATTTCAGGTGATTACACGTACAATATCGTGTACGCTCGTGAATAAAAAAAAAACTAACATACACGAAAACATACGAAACGAGTTTCGAGACGAGATGCGGTGCAAAACATTTAACGATTGTACTTTGTTTTTTCTTTTTAATGGATCTTCGGTGTTTCGATTAGCCCGACGTTTTTTCCAAAATTATATTAAGGTAGTATTAGCGCAATGACTGACGCCGCCTAAGTTTGAGAGGAATTAAAGAGAATTACAAACACTTCTCGACCGGATAAAAATCTGAAAAAAATCAAGCATATGGAAGATGCTGATAAGATTGTTCGTCCATAATAGTGATCCCAAAATGTTATTCGTTTCCTTTATGTTAAAATGTGTTTAAAATCGTAATTTTCAAGTATTAGATAAAATTCTGAAAAAATTCACACGTATTCAGAAAAATTAACAAATCATTTTCGTAAGACAAAAAAATTTGGTTGCCGGGTAATTTGTTGCACAATTTTTTTTTCAGTAATTTTGTATGAACATTCTGAAATTATTATTATGCACAAACAATCTTTTCAGCACCTTTTATATGCTAGAATTTTTTCAGATTTTTTTTCTAATCAAGAAGTGTTTGTAATCTTTGTCTTTTTTCTCTCGAACTTAGGCTGCGTCAGTCATTGTGCTAGTACTACCTCAACTATTGTACTGTATTTTGTCTTTGTAATGGATCTTCGGTGTTTCGATTAGCCATACGTTTTTTCCAAAATTAAATTAACGCAGCGTGATTTAATTGATTATCTCCACATGTCGATACAATTAACGGAAATTGCATTTCGTGTTCGCGAAGGGCTCGACCATTTAAACGAGTGCCACTTCGGCTCTTTCGTTCCTTGTATTCTCCCAGCTCCTAAACTTTCGTTGTTTTTTTGTTCCTCCTGTAACCATCGACTTTCCCCCGTGGCGCGGAGAGGAAAATGGCGTTATCCGGGAGAATATCGCACGGGTAGTTCGCAGCGGCAAGGAATATCTCGCTAATTACTAATTGGACGCGAGTGAGTGGCGCGATACGTGTGTGTGTTTCTATGAGAGTCGGGAAGCGGGGAGGGACGATTTGAGGGAAACAAGTAGAGCGCAAGAATTTAACAACGTGACTGACGCGCGAGACGCTCGAGGGGGGTGACTGGAAACGCGAATAACGCTTCAATGCCGTACTCGACTATACACGTGGATCTCCGCCGTTTGTGAATCATCCACGGAAACGCAATAATCCACTTCACTCGCTGGGGTAACTCATTATCGTTACAACCGAGGGCCACGATTGTCTTAACGTCACCCATGATTTTAACGTTGGTTTCTCGCACCAAAATTTTATCATTACAATTGTTTTTTTCTTTCGTTTTACTTAAAAAAAATTTACGAAATCGACTTCGACATTGGGTTTAGATTTGAGTCAAGGTTCAACACAATAACTTCAATCGCTCTGAAAAAAAGGGATGTAATAAAATGAGTTTTAAAAAATGTTCTTTGCATACACTGAAAAAAAATATCATTGATTCAAGTAAAATTTGCTTGCGGGATGCCAAAGAAGTAAAAAAGTTGTTTCCATTCTACTCTCAATTCGTACAATTTCATACCGGATTGAAACGATAACATGTCACGTTGACAGTCTTGCTGTCGTGGTTTCAATATCGTACGGAATTGTAAGAATTGAGAGTAAAATTGAAACAAACATTTTTTCCTTTGGCAGCCCGCAAGCCAATTTTTTTTTCAGTATACGTTTCCGTTGCACTTGGCTCGTCCCGCACTGAGAAAAAGAAATTGTTGGATCAAGCAAATGCGCGGTGACATACGTTCAATAGTGTATTATAGTGTATTTAGTTGGTACAACAAATATGTTTCTTTCAATTGACAAACTTTGAATAAATTGAAGCAATCAATCGTTTAACAAGGCAATGCTTTATTTGTATAAAACAAATAACAGCTTTGAATGTATGTCACCACACTTTTGGTTAATCCAACCAATTTATTTTTTCTCAGTGCGCTGGGGAATTTTTATTTTCGATAAATAAAAATTGGCCTTGTATATCCGGTCACTTTGACAAACTTTCGCTAGACATTGAATACGAACGGCCCAAACGGAGGATTGAATTCGGTCGCGCGTACCGATTGATCTCGCGGTTTCAAAAGGGGAGGTAACCGGAAGTGGGTAAAGCGGAGAGCGAAGCAAGTTAGTTGGGGCGGTTGGAGGGGGGGGGGGGGGGATATAGCAGCAGATGGCGTGTTTGACAGGAAGGATATGTGGTCTCCCGAGGCAACACGTGTCCCCCGGAATATTCCAAAGCCTCCCTCCGAAACTCCCCCCCCCCCCCCCCCCCCGGGG
>JAPYZC010003510.1:0-14757 GCA_030522665.1 Ichneumoninae sp. A BG-2022a | reverse complement strand
GCCGGGTAATTTGTTGCACAATTTTTTTTTCAGTAATTTGTTATGAACATTATGAAATTATTATTATGCACAAACAATCTTTTCAGCACCTTTTATATGCTAGAAATTTTTCAGATTTTTTTCTCATCGAGAAGTGTTTGTAATCTTTGTATTTTTTCTCTCGAAATTAGGCGGCGTCAGTCATTGTGCTAGTATTACCGTAAATCACGTGCATAGCTGCAAATGCAGATTGAGTTCAGCAGCAATACACTGCCCGTCATTGATGCCTCGCATTCCTGTATATATTAATGTATTATTAATATATACAGGAATGCGGAACAATGTTATGCGGACAGAGGCTGGAAATATTCCAGTAATATTGAAAACCGATTACCAAATGAATATCTTGTATGGGGCATGTATGAATAATTATTTTTTTAATCGAACAAAAATAGCATCTTGATTCAAATAATCATTATACCGTTGTAACGTTTACCGAGACGTTATTAAAAGTATTCAAAAATTTGAAAAACCGGGCGCACGAACACTCGTGGCACGCCGTTCGAGTTGGTACCTAGATTTTTTTTTTTTTTGCGAATTTTCTACACGCGACTACGTACATGTTAAGTAATGCACAGGAAGAGACTTGACCTGGAAGATCACGCTAGGCAGGTATTTATACGTGACTGCGAACGATGTAGAATCTACAATGTCGAGTCTCACGCACGAACACACGAACGGTGTGTATGAAGATGTGGTGTCGCACGAAACTTACTTGTCAATGTGAATTTTTTTAATGCACAAATTACCGATAATTCGAACAGCCCAAACGCACAGTCATTGCAGGAAACTTGCCTCTGCAATTCCACACTGATTGACCGCTACTTCCCAATTACTTCTTAATGATATTTAATTTCGATACCGAACGATTTGTTCCACTACGGCTCGGCTGTATATAAAGCTTTGGCGCCGAAACCGAGATAAGTTTATTTAACCCGACGACTCGTCCCGTTCGCCAGTGTCGCGCCCGTCCTGCGGAATACATTTTATTATTGCTCCAAATATGACGACGTTGGTGTACTTAGTGTTTGGCTTATTGCTCGTGGGCATTGGCCAAATTTCCGTAAGTAACCTGAATAGAAATCTTCGAGCGTTACATCGGGCTCCGATAGGGTCCTGATAAGGGCTTATCAGGCCCTTATCAGGCCTTCTCGGGACCTTACACCCAGAAAAAAAATTATTTGACGGCCACTGTTAAAAATAAATTGTAAATTTAATGTACTGGAACTTGAAATTTGCTGACATTACTCATATTAATTAAACATTAATGTACTTTGCTTGTAAAATAAAAATATCAGATATAAAAATTACAAATCTTTTGCTGCAAAATTTACAAAAATGTCCATGAAAAATACAAATGTTAATGTAAAATTGCAACACACATGTGTTTGAAATTTCAGAAACGGTTTATGTAAAAAAGCTTCCAATACTGTTCATTAATTTTCAAACACAATTTTTTAACAGTGTATTTAAATTAAATGAATATTTATTTAAATTAAGTAAATAGTTACTTAAATGAAAATGTCTACTCGGGAATCCGTCATTTTGTCTCATCCGCCAATTATCGGACACAGTAAAAAAAGTTAGTACTTTTTACGACTTATTGTCCACGAAGATCCACAATTTTTTATTCGTCAATTTTCCGATCGCGCCACCTGTCTCTAGTTTTACAAACAAAAGTACAAACTAAAATAGTTGACAACATCGGAAATAAAAGAACAAGTTTCTATATTCAAGTCTGAAGAAATGAGTTTGTTACTTATTTAACAAAATTATTTCACGAAATTATTTCACGAAATTTTTTACTTTTTACTTTGTTTTTGTAATCGAGCCAATTTTCGCAGGCACTGTCCGAGGACGAGATAAGAGAGATGGCCATGGCATTGCACAACGCTTGCCTCGAAGAAACGGAAGTCGACGAGCGTGAGTCGATGAAAAAATTAAGAGCGGTAATAAAAAAAAAATAAAGATTAAACGGGTAATTTTTTACCCTCCCTCGATTTCAGAGTTGGTCAAGAATTGCATAGATGGCGATTTCGCGGAGGATCAAAAACTTAAGGTGGGATTAATGGTCCGCGCTTGTTCACTTTGACGATTTTTTCGTAATCGGAAAACAATTTATTTCCAGTGTTACTTCAAGTGCCTGTTCGTCACGGTGGCCGTCGTAAGTTTTCGGAAATATTTAAGGCGTGCACGGAGAAAAAACAAATTCATTGGTACAAGATTTTTGTTACCGTAACAAATTTAGTTTGTTGGTATCGGGATAACAAAACCAGCACGCAACAATAGCAACATTTTTCGCTTGGACCGATTTGTTCACGTACACCGAGAAAAAAAATGGTTGAATTAACCAAAAGTCAATTTATTAAAAAATTTTCGATAGAAACAAACATTTTTGTTGTAACAACCAAATACCCCTTTGAACCTATATCACCGCGCGTTTGCTTGACCCAACAATTTCTTTTTCTCAGTGTAACAAAACGGCCTTTGTTACTGTAACAAAAAAATTGTTACATGACAGAATAGGGCTCGTATATGTGCCAACACTACGACGAGCTCGACACGCTCGACACGCGTAATGAAAACAAAGAGACGCGAGGAAACAGTTTTTTAATATTCGAGTGAAAATAAAAATAGAGTGGAATTGCGAACTTTTGAAATTCGCTGTATACGGATGTACAAACTGCTAAAGATAATACCTTTCGCAGATTAAGGTAGTACTAGCGCAATGACTGACGCCGTCTAAGTTTGAGAGGAATAAAAGAAAATTACAAACTCTTCTCGATCGGATAAAAATCTGAAAAAGATCAAGCATATGGAGGATGCTGATAAGATTGTTCGTCCATAAAATTTGTTTAAAATCGTAATTTTCAAGTATTAGATAAAATTCTGACAAAATTCATACGTATTCAGAAAAATTAACAAATCATTTTCGTAATAAAAATAAAATTGTTTTTCCGGGTAATTTGTTGCACAATTTTTTTTTTCAGTAATTTATTATGAACATTCCGAAATTATTATTATGCACAAACAATCTTTTCAGCAAATTTTATATGCTAGAATTTGTTCAGATTTTTTTATCATCGAGAAGTGTTTGTAATCTTTGTCTTTTTTCTCTCGAACTTAGGCGACGTCAGTCATTGTGCTAGTACTACCTTAATACATCCATGTAAATGATAAAATACAAAAGCAGTGAATTAATCTTCAAATAAATGTATGTACATATATTTGTTATAGATACGTATTCAGCCGTCAAATTACAGCGGGCGTCGTTCGTTCTCATAGCAAACTAAATTGTCGCGGTGACAAGAAAGTTTTGCCGTGGTAGCAAAATCAATTACTTCTAAGTAGTAATATTTTTGCTGCTTTTATTAATCGTTTTGCTGCGGGAACGCAGAACGTTTTCTCCGTGTGCGAAACACCGTTCGTATGCACGATTTTTCGTTTTAATGTGAGGTCGATTAATCGTGATGTAAATTTAAGATGGACGAGGACACCGGTGAAATAAACTTGGACACTGCTGAGGGCATGATTCCCGATGAGTACAAAAGCTTGGCTGTGCCGATTCTGCGCGGTTGCGGTGTCGTCAGTAAGTTGGCAATTTATCGGAAATAATTATCCGAAGATTTTCCCTTCTTAATTGATGGAATACAAAAATTTACGTTATTTTTTTAACCATCGCAGAAGGCGTAGACGACTGCGACACAGCTTTTCAAACTGTGAAGTGTTGGAAATCAAAGGCACCACCGGTAAGTTATCGATCATCAACAATTCATGATAAAAATAATTTTTCTTTTTTTTTTTTAATAACACACTGTCATTTCAATTCTTTCAGGGTCTCAAGCTCATGTAAATAATTCTTCGCATGGAGCGATAGTGTTTCGAAGGGCCTGTTAAGCGGTGTGACAAACAACCTTAGACATTGTTTTTTCAATAAATTCACACTGTTTGCCCGTTAGTTTTGCAAACATTTATGAACTCAATGACTCTTCGTCTTTTTTTCACCTGAAAATCATTCTCCTTATACACTATTTATGATACCTACACTGTGAAAATAAATTGTAAATTTAATATACTGGAACTTAAAATTTGCTAACATTACTTATATCAATTAAACATTAATGTACTTGGCTTATAAAATAAAAATACCAGATATTAAAATTACAAGTCTTTTGCTTGAATTTTACAAAAATGTTAATGAAAAATACAAATTTTACTGTAAAATTGCAGCGCACATGCTTTTGAAATTTCAGAAACGGTTTATGTAAAAAAGCTTCCAATACTGTTCATTAATTTCCAAACAAAATTTTTTTACAGTGTATTAGTATCCCTTTCTGCGTTTGCTGCAAAGAACAAGATTCTATAAACATTTATTGTATGAAAAAAATGATCTACGATTTAAAATTAATTACTTTCACGCCAGGTATTAAAAAAAATAATACACTGTTATTTTTATTATTTCGAGGTCTCAAGCTCTTCACTGATTCGCATGGAGCGATAGTGTTTCGAAGATCCTGTTAACCGGTGTGACGAACGATCTTAGATATTGTTGTTTCAATAAATTCTCACTATTCGCCCGTTAGTTTTGCAAACATTGGTGAACTCAATGAGTCTTCGGAGATCCTTTTTTTTACCTGAAAATCATCTTCCTTATACACGATTTATATGATCCCTAATAGTATCCGTTTCCGTATTTGCTTGACGACGAACGAGATTTATCTGCTGTACAAATAATAAATAAAAAATTGTTCTAATAGGTAAAATTAGTTCCTTTGACGCAAGGTTTTTTTTTTGCCGAATGACGGATCACCCTTATACACGATTTATGTGATCGCTATTGGTATCCTTTTCCATGTTCTGGTCTGGTCTGTTCTGGTCTGGTTTGACGACAAAAAAGATTAATCTAACGTAGAAAAAAAACAATAATTTGTTCTATCGGTGAAATTAGTTTCATTGACGCCAGGTATTTTTTTTTGCCGAATGACGGGTCTTCCTTATAAATGACTCATATGATGCCCATTAGTTCCCTTTCCGTATTTTCCTGACGACGAACGAGAATAATCTGCTGTATAAAAAAATAATAAAAATTATTCTGGAAGGTGAAAAAAATGTAATGTACCTATCTAGAGCATACGAATCAACACAATATAAACATCGAGGCACCGAGTCGAGTGGTCCCTGTCACGAAGCACTTAACGTAATATGAATCGTGGAGGCCGCGGTCGTAACTCGAAACCGAAGATTGTGTGATAACAGCGAGTATTCGATTGCAACAACGAGTCGTACACACGAGCTACGACAGTATGCAACAATCGTCGAGTCGTCCTTATTAGTTTAACGCACGAGAATAGCCTTTTGCTTCGTCAATAATCGAAGTGCCCTCATCCATTTTTATTTCACTCAACTTTATTGATCATTCGTAACTCCAATCTACAATAAAGACGGTAAATCCTTTATTAAGAAAAATTGGGGTATTTTTATTTTTACTCCATCCACTCGAATTTTTATTAAACCGCATGGATAATCTCTGTTTCACGTTTCGTTATACGTTTTTTTTCTTAGCTACCCCAATATATGATGTATGAAAAGAATATAACGACTTTATTGATGATTCATAACTCCAAACTATAATAAAGATGGTTAATCGATCATAAAAAGTCCCTTATTTGTACCCCGACGAGTGGAATTCTTATTAAATCGCATAGATAATCTCTGTTTCAAGTTTCGTTACAAATTTTTTTCTTAGCTACCCCGATATATGATGCAAGAAAAGAATATAACGAAGAGCCCGCGTCCATTTTATTTTTATTCGACTTTATTGATAATTCATAACTTCGGACTATAATAAAGACGGTAAAACTAAAATGACCGAAAAATAATCCATTTTATTTATTTTTACCTCGTCAACTCGCCTTTTTATTCAACCGCATGGATAAACTCCAATCCACGTTGCGTTATACATATTATTAGATATCTCGATATGTAATGAAATAAAAATGGCTATTTTAAAAAATCGATAATTTTTTTCTGGTTATTTTTACGAATCGTTGAACCTCGACTGATACCCAATTTATCAAAGTTTCCATTATCGTCGGATATTTTCCGATAAATCAAAGAATATCTTGGCGTCAAAATCTCTCCCGCGTATATCGGGCAGCTATTCCAAGTGAGCATGATAGTTCTCAATTTCCGGGTGCACGCGTTAGTTCTCACACTCGTTATCCGGCTCGATATCCGCCGGAATCGCTGACGTTGGCGAGCGAAAATTTTCATCCGCACCCGTCCCGACGCCCCGCCGGTCGCTAGTCTGTGTTCGACCACACTTGTAGCCGCATAATCGCGCATAAATCGGTGAGGGAAAAGAAGAAGTCGCGATGCATATTTATACCGCAACCGAGTTGAAAATTAAATTCTCATATTTCATTGCGAATAAATATGCGCATATTTTTCTACCAACGATAGTTTGAGCTACTTTTTGAGAAAAATTTAAAAATAAAAATAAATAAAAATAAATTCATCGTGTACGTCCGAGAGGCCGTGGTTAATAGAAGAGCGAGCTGGCGATAAGAAAAGTGCGCAAAAACTCGAGTCCAGACAACTTTCTTCTTAAGAGTCTTTAAAGTTCCTTAAAAAAAATCAGTCGCGTTCGGAGCGTCGAAGTTAAAGAGCACAAAGTCGAATCATAACTTTTAACAAGATGTTGATTTTTTTTTCTGCATCACACTATTGTTAACCCCCGACTGCCCGTTGTGGGAAACAAATGGGAGTTATGCGTTTCACTGCGATCACTTGACAGTGTGGAATGTTGTACCCCGAATTATTTTTAATTAATAAGTAGTCATAAGTGTGTATTTATTAACAATACATACGATGCGTTGATGATCGGTACAATTTTTTTTTTTTACTTTCCATTTAATTACTTTATTTACTTTATAATTCATTTACCCATTTATACATTAATATATGAGGTACTCCATACGGTTTCCACCAGTCAAAAAACCCACCCTCTCCAAAAAAGTTGTAATTTCACCATAATTCATGATTATTGACAAGAGGTTTTGGTAATTTTTTTGAGAATTTTTAGATCGTATTTTTTTGAGATATCGAAAAATTGAACTTTTTAAAAAAATCCTATATCTTAAAAACTGTTAGTCATACTAAAAAACGTTTGAGACATAAAAGTTTCTATCTTAAATGAACTTTTGATGACAACATTTTGTAGATTTTTTTGAATGCAATAAACTTCCATTTCTATGAAAAATAGACTAAAATACTTTTTTTCAGCCAGTATGTCATGTTTGATTTTTTTTTTAATTACAAAAACCTCTTGTAAATAATCATGAATTGTGGTGAGATTACAACTTTTTTGTAGAGGGTCGGTCTTTGACCGTTTGAAACCGTATGGAATACCTCATATATATTTCTGATATCTAATCAAATTGCATTTACGTATTGTCAACGGGCCATCGACCGAAGTCCTTCAGCCCCGGGCTTTCTTTTATTTGAATTGAGATGTGACTGCAACTATTTGCGCTGAATTAAATTAATAAAATCGAATAAATTCATGAAGTAAATTGGGAGATACTTAGTGGCAAATCCACCGAGTCGCGAAGCCGATCTGTGTATGAATTTGCCGAGTAAGTATCGGACGATGCCCGGTTAATGAACCCAATATTGCACAGACCAATATTGCAGAGCGAGAATCTCGGACGACGACCAACTCTGGATGTCGACATATAAGAAGTAGAACAAAATTGCAGACACATCAATTTGTACCTCGCGGATCGTGATCGGAAAATTGACAGTCTTAACTCGACTGAAGAACAGAGAGGTTGGTTTCAGAGTTAGTCTCATGTTCAAGGAAATCGACGATTGCACGGAGAAAAAAAATTGTTGGGACAACAAGAATTTTGTTACCATAACTGATTTATCTGGGTAACGTACGGACAATAAAATATTTTGCTGTGGCAGCAAATATTTTGCTGTGGCAGCAAATATTTTGCTGTGGGAGCAGATATTTTGCTGTGGCAGCAGAAATTTTGATGTGGCAGCAGATATTTTGCTGTGGCAGCAGATATTTTGCTGTGGCAGCAAATATTTTGCTGTGGCAGCAGATATTTTGCTGTGGCAGCAGATATTTTGCTGTGGCAGAAGATATTTTGCTGTGGGAGCAGATTTTTTGCTGTGGCAGCAGATATTTTGCTGTAGCAGCAGATATTTTGCTGTGGCAACAAATATTTTGCTGTGGTAGCAAATATTTTGCTGTGGCAGCAAATATTTTGCTGTGAACAAATATTTTTGCTACCACAACAATAAATATTTTTGTTGCCACAGCACAATGTTTTGTTGTCCCTATGTTTGAAAGTCTCAACCGAGCGAACACCGTGAGAACGGTCGAGCATATTAGTTAGATAAAAATGAATTTAATATAATCGAGAAATAAAAAAACTGAAAATGATATGATGCAAATATTACTGATAAGAGGCAGGACGTTACACCTGACTTTGAAAGTCTCAACCGAGCGAACATTGTCGATCAGGATTCTCTAAACACCGGATTTGTCCAAACGCTGCGTTTCCCTGAAGGACAGGCTTGATGAAGCGGACGATTAAATTTTCCTCGATTTAATATCAGTTATTGGAATATCGTTTTGAATTACCAAGTTGATTACCGCGAGTGTACGAATGAATTCGGCGCAGCCATTAATTTCCGCTCTTGAGCACGAAAAATAGTTACCTGTCCTCGAACAATTTTCGTGGCCAGTGGAAGTTCCGATGGAAGCACCGCAGATTACTCTCGTAGAATTGCAAATATTCTCGGTCCATTGATTTTCGATAGGGGCGGAGGGGGGAACAATTTGTAACACCTAAACCCATATCGCATTTGTTGCGGGCGTAAAACCGACTATTGGCAGTTGTTTTGTCCTAAACTCTAGCGGGATATTGGCAATGGCGAAAAAATACATTTTTTATTCTGTGGACAGTCTGAACCACGTGAGTTGAGAGAGAATTGAGATAGAATTGCGACAATTTCTCGATGATAAAAATCAGAAAAAAATCAAGCATATGGAAGGTACTGAAAAGGTTGATTATGCATCATAATAAAGAGCGATTTTCAAAAATTACACGAAATTCAGAAAAAATTCATACGTATTCAGAAAAATTAACAAATCGTTTTCATTAAAAAAAAGTTAGGTTGCCGGATGGTTTGTTGGCATTTTTTTTTTTCGTTAATTTGTTAATAACATTTTGGAATTATTATTATGCTGAATTAATCTTTTCAGTACCTTCCATATGGTTGATTTTTTCAGATTTTTATCTCATCGAGAAGTGGTCGCTATTCCTCTCTCAATCCACTCTAAACTCACGTGGTCTCAGACTGTCCGCTAGTACTACCTTAATGGATAGCCATAGTACAAAAATGTTAAGCGGAAATATGCTGGGAATATTTCGATAATATTGAAAATCGATCGCGAAATATATACATTGTATGGAGCCTGTTGTGAATAATTTATCCGACACTTTACAAGGGTAGTTTTCAGATTTTTGTCATTTCTCCATTTTTATTTTCGTTTTATTTAAAGCATACCTACATCGAGAAATCGCTGTCGTTCGATACTGCACATCGACCAGACATTTATAATTAGCACGTTTTATCCATTATCATAGGATCGACCACGTTCGAAAAATCTTGAAAGCTTAGCAAGACCGTATTGACTAAACACAAATAAATCACTCCTTACCATGCAGTTTACGGAAGCAAATTAAACATTTTTTTATACTCCAGAAGTATGTCTCGATTATGAAAAAAAAATGTTATGTATTTTTTAGGCCACTCGTAAAGTTTCTCTGTCGTCGACCTTAGCGAAATTAATAGAGATCGTCGTCGATGAAATTACGTTTATAGTTGCAAATGCAGTCATGTTGATATTGCAACGAATATGGAGATGAGGATTGCCGGAGACGCACGATATTACATAGATGATTGGAACAGCTCGGTCTGACAAACATACCGATGATCGATTGATGAGATGAGGTCGCACTTGAGATAAATAGTGTGATTGTAATTAGTAATATCCGCCCCAAATCCAAACACGCGTCTTGTTGACTTCGCTTTGTGGTACTAATATTAGGAGTTTATTGATAAGCACTATCTGCTGCAGCTTGAAAGCTGTTACCGCTATCGATAGGGTAAAAGTGGGGATTTACGTGTTAATCGAGGTGGGCCATATTCACGCCTTTTACCCTACTGGGAGAAAAAAAATGTTTGATACAAGATTTTTGTTACCGTAACAAATTTAGGTTCTTAGTATCGGGATAACAAAACCAGTTCGTAACCACAGCAAAGTTGTTGGTTTGGAGCAATTTTCTACAAAACAGCCTTTGTTACATGACTGAGTCGGGCGCGTATGTATGCCAACAACTACGACGAGCTCGAGACGCTCGACGCGACGCAATTCCCTTGCATTCGAGTAAAAATACAAAGTAGAGTGGGATTGCGAACTCTTGAAATCTGCTGTAGATGGATGTGGGGGAGAGCGGGGCAAAATGGGGCAACGGGGCAAAACGGGGTTTTTGGGCAAAACTAATTTAGTTTTGCCCAAAAACCCCGTTTTGCCCCGTTGCTCCATTTTGCCCCGCTCTACCCTATAAACTACGAAAGGTAATACCTTTCGGAGTTTAATACATCAAATTTGCATAATTCGATTGCAAATGCAGACATTATGTTCAATATAATAAAATGATAAAATAAAAACGCGGTGAGTTAATCTTGAAATAGATCCCAGGCAAGTTATCGAACTCCCTTTGACCGGACTGTTAACCTTAATAAGGGAGAGCGGGGTGTCATAGGGTGGGGCGCACAATTACAAACAGGGGAGCAGAATGCGGCTTCGGCCTTAGTGCAATTAGCAGAGAATGCCCCTTGAACGTTATTATTATTAATCTTCAAATAAATGTATATAGGTATCTATACATATTCTATTACCAGTCACAGGTAATAGAATAGGTAATAGAAAAAAAATTGTTAGGACAACAAGAATTTTGTTGACATAACTCATTTACCTGGTTAACATAGGGACAACAAAATATTTTGCTGTAACAGCCAAATATTTTTGCTGACGCAACAATAAATTATCAACGATCTACATTTTGTTAGAGAAACAGAACTAGAGGAGAACGGGGCAAAATGGACCAGAGGGGCAAAACACAATTTTCCAATAATTTTGGGGTGCCCCATTTTGTCCCAACTATAAATCCGGATTTTCAACTACGTTTTGCCTAACGGACGACCATCGCTACCATCCAAAAGTTACACCCAGAAAAAAAAATTATTTGACGGCCACGGTGGCCGTCAAATAATTTTTTTTTCTGGGTGCATTGGAAAATTGCGTTTTGTCTCATTTTGCCCGTTTTGCCCGCTGTGCCATTTTGCCCCGCTGGCCCCTATTTTTGTCCGTGCATTACTCAGCCGTAAAATTAAAGCAGGCGTCATTTGTTCTCGTAGCAAACTAAATCGCCGCAGTAACAAGAAAGTTTTGTTGTGATTGCAAAACCAGTTGTTTCTACGTATTAATTTTTTTGCTGCTTTTACTAATCCTTTTGCTTTAAGAACGAGGTTATTGTCATCAAAACTCATTTTGTTAGAGCAGCTAAATCATTTTTCTCCGTGATGTATCGTTGGTATGAAATACCAACGATACACCGTGATTGCGTTAAATTCTGCGAAGTCTGATGAGACAAAAAAAAGATGCACTGTAAAAATAAATTGTAAATTTAATGTACTGGAAAATGAAATTTGCTTACACTACTTACATTAATCGAACATTAATGTACTTGTATTGTAAAATAAAAATACGAGATATTAAAATTAGAAATCTTTTGCCTGAAATTTACAAAAATGTTCATTAAAAATACAAATTGTACTGTAAGATTGCAACACACATGTGTTTGAAATTTCAGGAACAGTTAATGTAAAAAAGCTTCCAATACCGTTCATTAATTTTCAATCAAATTTTTTTACAGTGTGCATAAATGACAGAAATTCAAAAGATGCCTTTAAAAGGCGTGCCGTTGAAAGTCTCAACCGAACGAACATTATCGATGACGACTCTGCAAACACCGGACAAGGCAGGGTTTCGCTGTGGCTTGATGAAGCCGTATTTTCCGAGATTTATTATCCGTTATTGGAATATCGTTTTGAATTACCGAGTTGATTACCGCGAGAGTACAAATGAATTCGGTGCCGCTATTAATTTCCGCTCTCGGGCACGAAACATTTTTACTTCTCCTCGAGCACTTTTCGTGACCGGTGGAAGCTCCGGTGGAAGCACCGCAGATTACTCGGGTAGAATTGAAAATATTCTCGGTCCATTGATTTCGATAGGAGCGGCGGGCGGACAATTTGTAACACCCAAGGCCGTATTGCATTTGTTGCGGGCTGAGAACCTAATAGTCGTTTTTTTCCCTAAACCCGAGCGGGAGTTTTGGAAAATCGTGAAAATTGGCAATCGTAAAAAAACACTTTTTTTCTGCCGCGACTGAAGTTCTTCATGGATTGCTGTAGTACAAAAATATTAAACGGAAGTGCGCTGGAAATATTTCGATCAGATTGAAAATCGATCATGAAATAAGTACTTTGCATGGCGCCTGTTATGAATAAATTATCTGAGACGTTATAAAAGCAGCTTTCCGATTTTTATAATTTCGTTATTTTTTATTTTTGGTTATCTACACGGTTAGATAACCAAACACGGTTATCTACACGATTTATTTCTGGCATATCTACACGGAGAAAAATAGTTCTGTTTCTCTAATAAAATGCAGATTGTTAATAATTTATTGTTGTGGCCGCAAAAATATCAATAATTTATCAAGTGGGCCACTTTTTTCGGTCGATCTCTCAGATGTTTTTTACAATTTGCCAGTTTGTAGTACTACTTGAGAGGTACTTCTGTGATTTTTTTTTTATTTTTAAAATGCACCCTTCAAGATTTACGTTTACGTTCACGATTACGTTTTTTTTTAATATCCGTATAGCTCAAAAAATTCGTAGGAACATGTACTTTTTTATTTTTCATAATTCCTAGTTGATAAAGACTGCCTCATATTTGGCTGCCACAGTAAAATATTTTGTTGTCCCTATGTTAACCAGGTAAATCAGTTATGGTAACAAAATTCTTGTTGTCCGAACAATTTTTTTTTTCTCCGTGTACATCGAGAAATCACACTGTTCAATACTGCGCATCGATCAGACATGCACGTGGTATGTAACATTATAGGATCGACCACGTTCGAAAATTTTGAGAGCTTGGCAAAACCGTATTGGAGAAGCCAAAAAGTAATGAATCACACTTTACCATGTAGAAGGAAATCAATTTTTTTTTAAATGTCATTTCGACATAAATAACCATTACTTACTTAATGACTCATTACGTAAATATTACGTTTTGAAATCTCATTACTAATGAGATTTCAAAAATTTCATTTTGTTACCGGAAGTAACGCCATATCGAGAGACACGGTAGTGTCTCAACGCCAAATACATAAAAAAAAAAATTAGACGAGACACTACCAAGTAGTTATACTCGAGAATGCCGTAAGTCGAAAAATTGAATCGATGTTATTTAAAACAAAGCATCGGTTCGGAAATACGTCACGTTTGCTTTGAAAATCTCATGTATCGATCGGAAGTAAAGTCACACCAGAAATACGTCATTCCCGGTCGCAAAATGAGATTTTCAAACCCGAAGGGGCGTATTTCCGGTAAATCTTCAGAAACTAAAATTTCCGTTTTCTAAGATTCTCTAAATCCTGCTAGTTGTATTACAAAATTTAAAGACCTGAGTGGAACGCGCATACAAATATTACAATCGTCACACAATGCAGTATGAGTTGGTACCGAAGAATTTTTTTTCTTGCCAATTTGCCCCGCGAAATTACGTACATGTCAAGTAATGCACGGGAAGAGACTTGACCTGGAAGATTGCGCTCGGCAACGTATTACCGTCGTGAATGCGAAAGACGTTGAATCTACAATGTCGTATGTCACGCGCGAACACTTGAACAATGTGTAGTGTAGTGAAGACGGAGCTTACTTATCAATGTTGGTTTTTGAATGTAAAATTTCCGGGAATTTGAGCAGCCTAAACGCACCGTCATTGCAGGAAGGTTGCCTCTGCGCTATTTCACACTGATTGACAGGTATTTTCCAATTACTTCCTAATGACATTGAATCTCTATGAGGAACGATTTGTTCCACTACGGCTCAGGTGCACATAAAACACTGGAGCCGATACGGAGACAAGTTGTTTTTAGTCGGACGACTCGCCCGGTTTACAAGCGTTCGTCGCGTCGTACGAAATAAATTCTTTTTATATTGCTCAAAATATGACGACGTCGGTGTATCTCGTGTTTAGCTTATTGCTCTTGGGGTTTAGCCAAATTTCCGTAAGTAATTCGTTATTTTGTCTCATCGGTGAATTTTCGTAGTAATGCAAACTGTAAAAAAATTGTCAATTTAAAATAGCAGACTGGTAGCTTTTACAAAAAAAAACTGGTAAGGTAAATGTCCCTATTCCCGACCCCTATAAGGCCGACCGGCGGAAAAGAATGGCGCTGTCAAATGTAACAAAAGTTAATTCGAGGATGATTTTCACATCAATCGATAGCTTTAACCATACACTTTCCAAAAATCGTAGACTCAATCCATTTCGTCAAG
>JAPYZC010003509.1:0-35871 GCA_030522665.1 Ichneumoninae sp. A BG-2022a | reverse complement strand
CGTGAATATTATTGTTTTCATTGATTTAATTGATAAATCGCAAAGGAATTCTTTTAGTCAATATTAACTAAAAGTTCACACATCAGAATTCTCGAAATCCGCGATCGTCTGAAACATTGGGACACGCAGTGTCCGAATATAGGGACGTGCCGAAAAACCGCGTCCGAAGAGCGGTACATTTGGGCTCTCTTGATACTTTCTTCCGTAATTAAATAAAATATTGATCCTTTTATAATTAACCGGTGACTTTTGGAAATTAAAAACTACCGGCTTGATATTGGTTTCGGTTATTTCAAGAAAAAAAATGTTCTTGATAAATTAATAACTGCTGGAATCTTAGGCTGCTCTTAACCGTCCGATCATCGGCACCTTTACCTTATGTGAATGGAATGGGCGTAGGAAAAGGTTGGCCGCTATGTGAACATGTGCACATGTGCACATAGATCTAAAACCATAGAATAATATTAATCGAACATACACACATTGTTTAGAAATAAAGAATTCTGAAGAGGGCCAGCACACATGGCCGAAACGTAAAGAAGCTTGGAGGTTCGCACTGTCTTTTCCACCTGACGGTGCCGATAAGTCGATCGCAGCCGCGGAATACTTTAAAACATTCTCTTGATATAGTATGTTGATGGACCAGGCATCAAAATATTTATTTTGTGTCGATGAAATCTCACGTAATAAAATAAAATATTTTTTTCAAGGATTGAATATCCTTGATTCCTTGGATCGAACAATCGATTATGGGTGCAGGCAGTGAGGATAATCCGCAGGCGAACAGAGTCACACCTCGGTTGCCCCCTCAACCACGGGAATCGATTTCGCATTAGCCGTCGCGATGCCACGAGAGGCCTCAATGTTTGTCTTAGAGCGTTCTCTCTCTTTCCCTCTCGCCTCGCCCTCTTTCACCGCGAGTGCGTGAGACCACGGTTGTGTTTGCGCATAGCACTCGGGCACCGCTGCCAAGTCCGCCAGGGGTGCGAGCTCGGTATGAGCGAGAAAGGGTGCAGCACGCAAAGTCGAGGGCCACACCATCACCGTTGCCGACCGCAATATTGGATTAATGGCCGACGAACTTCACTCAAACCTTCGCCCACAATCTCACGTTTAGTACAAATACAAAAGCCATTTTTTGCGCGAAACATTTTTTGAAGAGAAAAATCTTGGAATCCTCGTTTTAGGAGAAAAATACTTATTTTTTTTTACATGCGATATTATATAGTTCCATATTTGCGTCCATCTTTGAGAAAAAAAATTTCGTCCTCTTTTTTGTATGGTAGTTTATAGTTATTTCGCGATGCATATAATAAGTTAAAAATATAAAATGTATAAAAGTTTATCCCAATATTCGACAGTTGAACATTTGAAAATTTTATAGAAAAATCTTACATCTTGTTACACAGATTCGATCTGCAGTTTACAGTTATATTTAAATATACATTCTAAAAGACAAAATTACACATGAAAAATATCACATAAATATAAAAATCTTGTATTGTTCAGTTTACGAGTTTAACCGGTTGAGAGTGAGTCGGAAATGACGTCAAAAAAATAAATGTATCGAATCTTCGAGTGGCGCAGAGGAGAGTCAAAGATTTCGCGAAATTTCGTTAAATCCGTAAACAAAAATACGTCCGAGTAAAAAAAAATAAGAGTATAAAATAAAAATCGGCGAAAAAAGCGTCTCGGTTGTGAATAGTTTTGTCATGGAGATTCTTCGATGTGTAGAGCTTTGTCGCGTCGAATTGAGTCTGCGTAGAATATTTCTGGCGAGAATATTCGATGTGGTGAACTTTCCCGTCTGCGCGAAAATTTATTTGTGTAAAGTTTGGCTATCGCTCATCCGGCGCGTGTCGAGTTTAGCCGTGAAGAGTTTTACCTGAATACAGTATTGGTATCCCAAATTTAGCGCGTGAACAATTTCGCTGTGTAAAGTTAGAGCAAAAACAAGAAATACTTGTGTAGAGTTTCAGCATTGTGTACAGTCGCGGCTGTGCACAGTCGAACCACGCGTAGAGTTGCTATTGTTAGAGTCGGGCTCTGTAGAAACTTTGTACTGCCCACCCGATTCTATTTCTAGAATCCGAATTTACAAATTAACCCTTTAACCGTTCGCCGGAAACGACGTTAAATAAAAAAATGTATCGGCTCTTCGAGTGGCCCGCAGAAGGGTCCAAAGTTTCGCGAAACTTAGTTTAATCGATTACAGAACAAAAGTAAAGTTCCGAACTCGTCAAAAATAAAAAACGCCGACCGTATACGATGGACAGTACGCATGCCGTAAAGAACTAGTCAAATTCGCGCTCGTGTATTGCCAGAAAAAAAGAAAAAAAAACTGCCTAGGCCTTTTGCCCTCGTAATTGACAACATTTCTACGATTTCAATTTAGAAAGTTGATCCTTTAACAGTTTGTCCCAAATGACGTTAAAAAATAAGTGTGTATAAATGTGTCGGATCTTCGAGTGGTCCACGTTAGAGTCAATAGTTTCGGTAAACTTCGTTAAATTTGTAAAAAAAAAAAAAAAGAATACAAATCGCATCGCATACAATCGATAGTATGCATGCCGTAAAGAACGATCTCGTCCCAGTCATTCGGTAGTCTTATGCTAATGTAATACCCCCGTAAGTATATAATAATTATAAGGCCCGTCGGATCGCGGACTTCTGCCCCGTCTCGTTCTTTTTTTATTTTCATTTTTGTTTTCTCCCCCACCATCCTTTCTCGTTGATTCCTACTGCCCACAACACCACAACATTTCGCCTCGTAACTCGCCTCTGAGGAATCGGATAAACACATATATATATATATATAATACATTTTTTAATTTATTTTTGATTCTCGATCTCATATCTCACGAATCTCGCGGTGCGAAAGCCGACGTTTTCAACGCTCGCCCTGATCGAAGTGAGCTCTCTCGAGATCGCGGCTTCTCGATTTTCACGAGTACCAATCGCGCAGCCTGGTAGAACTCTCCGTGTATAAAAAGTGAAGTAAAGAGAGAATAAAAAAAAATGAAAAAAATTGAAAAACTAAGCAAAAAAAAAAAGATCGAAGTGAGCCAAGAGTTATGGACAAGGTATAGGTCGGGTAGTGCAGAGTTGCTCGAGTCGAGGCAACCCGGTAAAACGCCCGAGGCGTTTGGCCAGGGCCTCCGACGGATCCCTGGGATACCCGTGCGATCGTGATAAGAAGCGCTGCGGCGTCGGTTGTCGGTTGACAAAGGGTCGTGGATACGCCCACTCAGATCGGACGCGCAACCGCTTGCGGGGGCGTACATATTAAAATCTACCTTACCTCCCCCCTCCCCTCCCCCTCGGCCCTCTATCGCCGTGTCCCGCTTACTCCTGAGGATCTTGTTTATTACTCCTCGCATATCCTCCCGCGGTAGACAGAAAATTAATACCCTTAATGATAAGCCAAGTTACGCGATATACTGGATTTTCGATACGGCTAAGATGTTTGAATAGCTGGCGGAGCTTTAGTACTCCGTCAGGGAGATAAAGAGTGAAAGGAAAAAAAATATGAAGCACATTTTTTTGCAGCGAGACTCCCGGTCGATGGAGTACGAGAATAATTATTAAAATGAAGTGAAACGTGTTTGTTGCCCAGGCTGTAAAATCATTTTTTTAAATTATTTTAAAAGGCGCATTTATACGGGCTGCGAAATGTCGATTATTTTATGATGAAAATTCAACGAGGATTTTTTTTCACTCGTTCGAGCGGTAGTTTTGGGAAATAGTACTTTGATAGTAAAAAGAATAAAAAATGATGATTCTTTTTTTTTATAACGAGAGTCGAAGATTTTTGTAGAAGGTAAAAATTCAACGAGAACTTTTTTTCAACGCGTTCAAGCGTTAACTTTGGACAATAGTATTCCTTCGTGCCTTACAGCTGCTCTTTGCAGTGTTCGTTTTTATCGACATAGAGAGGCGCGAGATAAGAGCAGCGTGGTTCCCTCTTCGACGCTTCGTCTCAAACTGCTCGCCGATACACTGGTACGATTTTACCAGTAGATCGAGAATATATGGCGGGACAATGGTTTGTAAATAAACATGAGGGACTTACCACTTTTCCGAGGTTGGATAGGCTGATTGTTGACTGGAACTGGAGTGGGTCGGCTTTATCCTTGGCTCAGCTTCATCCTTGGAATCCATCCTTGGAATCAGCTTCATCCGAAATGATATCATTGACGCGACGATTCGGGACGTATATGTTCATTGTATCTGTTCTCCCGGAGACACCGAAATCGCGAAACACTCCGCGAAAGAAACCGACTTCGACGCCGAAGCACGCCGGCCGGCAACAATAGATCGTAGTTCTCGAAACGTCAGCTAGGCAATTTTTGTCGTTCACGCGTTCTTTCGAAACGCGTACACCAAGTAAATCTCCTCCCTCCCAGACACGGAAGACGACTAACAGTCTGCGAGAGACAAACAAAAATGTCGACCAGACGCGAAAAGCACGCGGGCGGTTTACGTCGGCATCGTAACCTTCAAAATGGCTACTTGAGAATTCTTTCTTCCGAATGCGCAGACGGTCTTCTGGAATGTCTAGATGCATCGTCCTTTTCTCCGCGTCACCGGCATTTCGTGTCCTATTTTTTCCGCACTTTACCTATAATATACCAACAACGTTTCCCGGCCACACGTGCTTAATTCTCCGCTAGAAAGAATGCCGAAACTGCAGGTTGCATTGCCATCCGTACTTTCGTCCATGCTTCACTGCCTTCCACAGCCTCAGAACATAAAGACGCTGGACCGTCGCGCCTGCGCATTTGGATAACCGTTACGGAAACTACTGCAAACCGGTCTAACGTTCCTTCGAAATTCTTGAATGCATTGTCCGTTCTCTCCAAGCGGTCGGTATCTCGTGTTCCACGTTTCACGCATGTTATTTGCAATAATTTATTGTATAATCTTACCAACAACGTTATTCGGACAAACGTGCTAAATTCTTTGCCACAAAGAACCCGGAATCTGCGACCTCCACACCATCCGTACTTTCGTCCATGCTTCACTGCCATCCACAGCATCGCGCACAAAGACGCTGGACCGTCGCGCCTGCGCATTTGGAAAACCGTTGCGGAAACTACTGCAAACCGGTCTAACGTTCCTTCGAAATTCTTGTATGCATTGTCCGTTCTCTCCAAGCGGTCGGTATCTCGTGTTCCATGTTTTACGCATGTTAGTTGCAATAATTTATTGTATAATCTTACTAACAACGTTATTCGGACAAACGTGATAAATTCTTTGCCACAAAGAATCCGGAATGTGCGACCTCAACACCATCCGTGCTTTCGTCCATGCTTCACTGCCATCCACAGCATCACGCACAAAGACGCCGGACCGTCGCGCCTGCGCATTTGGATAACCGTTGCGGAAACTACTGCAAACCGGTCTAACGTTCCTTCGTAATTCTTGAATGCATTGTCCGTTCTCTCCAAGCCGTCGGTATCTCGTGTTCCATGTTTCACGCATGTTATTTGCAATAATTTATTGTATAATCTTACCAACAACGTTATTCGGACAAACGTGCTAAATTCTTTGCCACAAAGAACCCGGAAGCTGCGACCTCCACACCATCCGTGCTTTAGTCCATACTTCACTGCCATCCACAGCATCGACGCACAAAGACGCTGGACCGTCGCGCCTGCGCATTTCAACGGTAGTTTCGGAAACTAGTCCAAGTCAGCAGGGCGCCGGAAGACTGCTGAAAGTTCGCTAAAAATTGTTTCACCACGTGACTACTGCAAGAATCGATCAACGAGTATAACACTCAACAAAGTAGTTTATAATTAAAAATAAAAAAATAAAATAAAAACCCAAAGTGATCGAAAAATTGTTTCGTACGGAGAGCTTTATTTCCGCGATTTTCTTATCGCATCGACGCGTACACGGTCTGCGCGAAGTTCGTCAATTCATGTCACCACGTGACGTCTGCAAGAATCGGTCGACGAATCTAACACTCGACAAAGTAGATTATAATTGAAACGAAAGAAAAGTAAAAAACGCAAACCGGAAGCGATCGAAAAATTGTTTCCTACAGAGAGCGAGTCACGCGATTACGCGATTTACGCGTTTTCCCCACCGTATCGATGTGTACACGGTCGTGCCCGTTTCTACGCAGTCTCTCGCCCGGCATTCGCTTCTCGAGCTCCGCCGCCCGAACATCTCTCACCTTTATCGACCTACCGCGCCGTCAGTCCCATAACCAAAACTAACAACAACACGAGACTCCTCGAAGCCGCTCTGTCGAACGAAGTAAAAAACAAACGAACGTGTTATGTGAAAGAAAAAATGTTTCCCCTCAGTTCGCAGAAGAAGTACTGGATGTACAGCGACGAGAACGATCTGACGGTTTTGCGACAGAGAACCAATGCGGAATTCATCGAGAAGCACGGAGCTAAAATGACTGTAAGATACGCTTTTGTTTGAATTTCCAGTTGGTCGATCTTACGCAAAAAAAAATGATTTTTTTTTACGTAACGAATTATGAATTGATTGTTTGTTACCCGAATCAGGAATTATGAATTGACTTGTTTGTTAACGTAGCCGCAACAGCGAGAAGAGTACTTTCTCTCGGATCTGGAGGAGCGCACGCTTCTGAGGAGCTACGAAATGCAGCTGAGAGACTTTTGCAGAAGATTCGTTCCTCCAATGCCCCGAGCCACGATCGCCACTGCTCTTCACTACTTCAAACGCTTTTACCTGAGGAACAGCGCTATGGATTATCATCCAAAAGAGATCTTAGTAACTTGCGTCTACCTGGCGTGCAAAGTAAAGATTTAAAAACATTACTACTTTAATCACTACGTGAAACTTTTTTATTTAAGGAACAGTGCTATGGACTATCATCCTAAAGAGATTTTAGTAACTTGCGTCCGTTTGACGTGCAAAATAAACATTTAAAAAAATCTTGACTTGCAATAGAGATATTTGTATGGTTTTCAGGTCGAAGAGTTCAATGTCTCGATATCGCAGTTTGTATCCAATATCAAAGGGGACAGGGACAAAGCTTCAGATATTATTTTGAACAACGAATTGCTGCTCATGCAACAGTTGAATTACAATCTCACTGTCCACAATCCCTACAGACCGGTGGAAGGTCTGATGATCGATATAAAGGTAAAGAGATCACTGTAGACCGCAAATAGGGTTTGTGCATTCGACACATATTTCTTGTCAACGAACAGACGTTTTTCCCACAAAGTCGTGAAGTTTTTTCTTTTCTCACGTTATATGTTTTTGCGAATTTGATCACTTTTATTAGTTCGATAAATATAGCACACGAAACAAATTTTAACATTAACGAGAAGAACAAAATTGCGGAGCTCTGTGGACAAGAAATATTCGATGGGACAACGTGAAACTAACTCAGTCGGTAACAAAAACGGTAATCCATTTTTATTTGGGAGGCGTCCACATTTTGGGCTGAATGCGTTTAAAAAAGCTTCAGCGTTTTCGTTTAACAGTAAGCAAACATTAATAATTTGCTCTTCCTCAAAAGGGTTTAGCATACTTAAAAAAAAAAATTTATTACGGTTTTTATACAGAACGAGTCGAAATCGAGTAAACTGAGTAAGTTTCACATATTCTTAAATTCACAAACTTGTTTACCCTTTATTCGCGTGCGAGTAATTAACACGAAGGAAACTTCTTTTCAGACGCGTTACACTCTCCTGGACAATCCGGAAAAGCTGCGACCACACATCGACGATTTTTTGGAAAAAGTTTTCCTCACCGACAGTGTCCTGCTGTACGCGCCGAGTCAGGTAGCTCTCGCGGCGATTTTACACGCCGCATCGACCGCCGCCGTTGATCTCGACAATTACGTTACGGATATTTTATTTCCACGAGAGCGTCTCGCCGGTATTGTCGAAGCAGTCAGAAGTAAGAAACATTTATTCAAAGCTTTGCTGTGATGTGAATTACCACGGTCGGTAACAAAACTGTAATGCATGCCGTTCTGAAATCGACTTGGTTTGTTTCACATCACTGAAAATTCGTATTTTATGAGGATTAAAAATATGATTGTAAAATTGTGTCACATCGTTAATGGATTGCAGAGATCAGAACGATGACCAAAGTAACCGAACCTCCGATGAGAGACACTGTAAGAGGGTTGGAAAAAAAATTGGACAAGTGCAGAAACCAGGAGAACAATCCCGACAGCGATATGTGAGTTCTGCACCGGAAGTCGTGCGACAAATCGTTATATCGGATTCGGACAAACATTTTTTTTTTTCGTTTCGAACTTCGACGTTCGGCAACAATGTTCGAGTTCGATCGACTGAGCCGAAGCCGAAGCTTAGAAAATACAAACAGCGTTATAATGTTAGATTTACGATTGCATGATTTAGAATTACTTATTTTTTATTTAGAGTTTCAATGTTACTTACTTTAACTCTTCGTGGTCGACCTTTCCTCAAGTTCTGTGGCGGATGAAATTAGTCATATTTTAAATATCATCCGTCAGACGGGATAAAAAAAATGTATAGAATATTCTTTAAACATTCCAGGATATTTGTGTTAATAGTAATAATTTATGCAAATTTATGTTTAAAAAAATATTGAATAATTTTATGTTAAAACAGAAAGTGTGTCGAATTTCGCGCAAATTTGCCCAAATGTGACCACAAAGGGTTGGTTTGCAATCGTTAATTCGCTCATCGTAATAAAATAATCCATAAAAATTGTATTCTTTAGCTACAAGAAGAGAATGCAGGACATGCTCGACGAGGATGATATCCAAGACTCTGAGAAATACGCTAAGATCGTTCAAGACCAAGCGGCCCACGACGAGAAGACACTGGGCGTCAACAAGATCCTCTCGCCATCGGCGCTCTGACGATAATTCTTTATTCAACGCATTCCCATCTTAGCTATTCAACAACGCCGCTTTATATAAATGCAATTAAGAATAAATTGTAAATTCTTATTTAAATACAAAAGCTGTTAGTTTAGTATCGTAGATCGTTTTGACGAGCTCTTTCACGTGTCCTGTCGCCGAAAGTCGAGTTGTTGAGCTAGGTGGTGGGTTTGGTGACTGCCCGGGATGTTTTGAAAAATCGAATTTTGCGTGCCAACTGACAGATTGCTGGGCAGGGGCTGAATCATCGGAAGACCCGGGGCGAGAGGCAGGGGACTCAAGTGCGGTGGTAGCAGAGACGACGGAGCTTGCGGTTGTCCCGGATAATTGAAGAACCTGAAACACGGTTAATTTTATTCCAATTCATATTTTTACTCCAATTCATATTTTTTTAATCTAATTAATATTTTCACTCCAATTCATATTCTTACTCCAAGTCATATTCTTGCTCCAATTCATATTTTAATTACATTTCATATTTGTAATCCAATTCATATTTTCATTCTAATTCATATTTTTATTCCAATTCATGTTTGTAGTCCAATTTATATTTTCTCTTCATAGGTTATCGTAAAAAAACAGCGGAGTTAATTATTTCGGAGTCCCTGTTTTACCGAAGGATTTTTCACCGCGTGAGAAGCCTTACCACAATCGATCCCCCACGAAAATAGGACGCGGCGCTGGTATACCCAAACTGGAGTAGTACTGTTGTGCGAGTAATTCAACGTCATTCGTATACTTCCTTTTCCACTTTGTCCGTCTGTTTTGAAACCAGATTTTGATCTGCAACAGATAAAAATGAAATTTTGGAGCCATCTCAACTCACAAACAGCAAAAATAATGCCCCGGGTGAGGATCGAACTCACGACCTTAAGATTATGAGACTTACGCGCTGCCTACTGCGCTACCGAGGCCGATACAGAGCTTTTTCCCCACCCTTTAGTAGTACCATCGAAATTGCAAAAAAAAAAACATGAAAAATTATCAAAAATGAGCTTTATGCGACGAAAAAAAAAATTATTGCGATAAAAAAGTAATTTTTTGTCCGTTAATGTATTTCGGAGTAACTCCAAAATTATATTAACAAACGATCTTAGAACAATTTATCAAAAGCTATAAAAAAAAATTAACAAACCGAAAGCTCTTTCACGTAAAAAAAATAAATCAGCTATAGTACAGAAAAATTATTGACATAATGCGATAACAAAAAAGTCGTTTTCTTGTCGTTCAATACATTTCGGAGTAACTCCAAAATTACATTATCAAAAGCTCTTAGACCAATTTATCAAAACCCATTTTAAAAAATCTCGATTTTTATCTCTTAATCAATTTTGTTTTCTTTTTTTTCCAGATCGTAGCAATGAAAATTACGGGTCGGAGTAAGTCGCAGTTTAAAGAAGACCGTCGGATGTCTTGAGGATAGGAGGAACGCGATGGGCGCGATATATCCTAATTAAAAAATCGACGCCTCTTCGCTCCGTCGGCTCGACGAAACGCGAGCCGCTAGAAAGGCTGGAAAGGTCGTTGGAGGGAGAGCCGGAGAGCGAGTGGAACTTACATACTCTATACACGCGTTACCCGCAAAGCGTGCAACCAAAGCTGGAACGGAGAGGACGCCCGAGAGAGATCCGGGCCGTCGAGTCTTGTGGCTACCGCGGCTCGTTAACTCCGAGAAATATTGTGACATTTATGTCTGCAGCCCCGACGCTGCGCCACTCATTCCCTCTGATCTGTCGCTTCTCGGCGGCAATCCCGCTGCCTACTTCGCAGTCCCTATATCCACGCGGTACACCGACATCTATAAACGCGACATTACTTTACTTTGCTCTCAGAATCTCGTGAAGATAATTATCCGCTCGGTGAAACGTTCACCGGACGATTGACAAAATAATTGGCACCGAGCTTTGTTTTCGACCTTCCAAGTCGTCGTGGTTTTGACAAAATTATCATTTGTTTTTTTACCTTCGAAGCTTCTTTTTTTTTCACGTCCGAAGATTTTTGAACATCAATCCTTTACGTCAATCGTCATATTTCGATGAGGAGCAAACTATTTAAGGAGGTTGGAGCGAGTGGTGTTCATTTTGCCTAAATTCGAGAAATTCGGGCTATAATTGCAAAGACTTCCCAATGTTGTAAAAATCTGAAAAAATTCATACTTATTATAGGCACTGAAAAGATTCATTTTTCATAATAATAATTTCAAAATGTTATTAACAAATTGTTGAAAAAAAAATGGTTCATCAAAATATGTGGTAACTCAATTTTTTTAAATAAAAATGATTCGTTCATTTTTCGGAACACGTATGAATTTTTTCAGATTTTTATCTTTATTTTGATTTTTCATGGAAAAATGTTTTTACATGGAACAATGTGCAAAAGTCAAATGGAAAATAAAGATAAAAATCTGAAAAAATTCATACGTATTCCGAAAAGTGAACTAATCATTATCAACATTTTGAAATTATTATTATGTAAAATTAGTCTTTTCAATGCCTATAATAAGTATGAATTTTTCAGATTTTTATAACATTGGGAAGTGTTTGCAATTCGTGCCCGAATTTCTCGAATTTAGGCGGAATGAACACCACTCGCTCCAACCTCCTTAAAAAAATTTTGAAACTGATTTTAGGTCTCAAATTGGCAACTCGAAGGACCGTGGAGATTGAACTTAAGATCGGACTAACGGGAAAAAAAAAATTAATGGAGGAGTCTCGTGATGATTCGAACTGGAGGGAGCCGTTTAGGTGCTAATTGGCTTCGTAGGGTGATCCTCCCCCATGGCGCCACGGCCTGGCGCCTCCGCACATGTGGTTTTATCCCCGTCCATACCGATGTCCCATGAGCGCAAACGTGGCCCCATAATTCAAAGCTACACTCTGACCTCCACCTCCCCCCTCACGCTCGTGCATCCCGAAGAACCACCGTCGAACAACTATTTCAGGTGGCTCTCACCCTCTGCGGAAGTACGGGACGTTATTGCGATTTATCGGATACAACGCGTGAGCTCTTATTTTTTTCTTCAAGATGCTCTTCCGGAGTCTCCGGAAGACTCGATAATTTTCGCATTCTTCAACTTCGTTAAAATTTAACGAATAACAACCGGTCCAACCGGTCGAAACATCCGTCTGTGACGAACACAGGACGCTCGAGCTGTGAATTAACTTTATCGTCTTGTTTAGCTTTGATTATCATTTTTTTTCGTTAACGCAGTGATAAAATTCTCTAATATTTGCACCGAGGCAGCTTGATCTTGTGGCGCCGGCAGTGTTTTTTCCATTCTTTTTTCTGTTGTTTTTTTTTGGGTCCAACATCTTCAGAGTCCGATCGGGGGAAGGCGCGCTGCTTAATAAGGGGATAAAAGCACATGCAGGCTAGACACTTTCCTCCGCGACAGTCGCCAGCTCGTACTTTTATGATTTTTTTTTTACATTTTTAAAGTGGTTCCCCGAAAGATAGAGGCCTCGTTTGCCGCAGATTCGGTAATCATTTATAGCATGGGCAAACGTCTCAATCTGTAGTCAATTTTTTACCTGCCACCCTGTAAGCTTTGAACTTTAATTTCGACCTATCGGTAAGCTTTGAACTTTAGTTTACTTAGTTGGACCTTAGTTTCTACCTATTCGGTAAGCTTCGAGCTTCATTTTTTTCATCTATACTTCCGTCAGTTTTTTTCGTTGCTTACCTGTGTTTCCGTGAGCTTCAAGCTTTTGCTGAGCTGCAATCTCTTCGCAACGCTCAGGTACTTGTTCCTCTCGAATTCAGCCTCGAGGGACTTTATCTGAGCGGCGGTGAAGGCAGTTCTCGGCCTCTTTTTCCTGTCCTCATCACTAGTCACGCTGGCGCTTCTTTCCTGTCCGATGTCGCCCTCCAATCCGTCGATTCCCGTCGTAGAATTTGCGCCCGAGCTACTTGTACAAGCTTCTGAAAGATATTCGTATACATTCATTTTAAAAAAATTACAATTCTGTGGATTAATCCTGTTGCAAAAATGGGATAAAAATTGAAAAGATTTAGAGACCGAATGATTTCGATAGTCAAATTTTCTTCCGAATTATTCGTACCATCTTTCGAAAGATATTTATAATTTCTCATAAAAAAAAAATCTCAAATTATTCCTGTCGCAAAAGAAATGGGCAAAATATTAAAAGAGGATAGAGGAGCGAGTGGTGGATTTCGATGCCGATATTTATAAATTCTCATTAAAAAAAAAATCTCAAATTATTCCTGTCGCGTAAAAATGATCAAATAATTAAGAAAAATCAAGGAGCGAGGGGTCGATTTCGATGCCGGAAAGAAGTGGAAAGTCGACAATGAACCGCCACGCGCCTGCCTCTCGGTTCTCTGGCCAATTACCCCCAAACTATCTCCATCGTCATCAATCTCGTAGCTTTTTAACTCAAACCCCTCTTCTGTTTCGCTCGACGCTTGTTTATATTTATATTTATCCCTCAGGTCTCACCGGCGAGAGTTACAAGGGACAAGCCGTGCGGAGATGGAGATACGGAGTGGGACCGAGACCGAGAGAGTGTACAAGAAAATGCCAAGATATAATCTACTCTTCGCGGTCTCCTCGCGCAGCCATGAGAAATATGTCTTCGCCCTCTTAGAGTTCTCGCGGAGCTCGCCGCGCGTGTGTTACACTCTCTGTAGCGACAGCGTGAGCCCGCGCTAAGCGTCCCCGGTATCATCTTCTAATTATCCGCCCATTAATCATCCGGAGCTCCGGGAGAGGGTAAGAAAAAGGGGAAAATAAGAGCGAACCTCGGGCTTAACCCCGTTGACACATGGGTAAATTCTTAACCGGATCCTCTGATTTACAGAAACGTGTACGGGACCTCCGTACCCGATGAGCTCGCGAGAGATCACTTCCGGTCTCGCCGACAACCTCCCTCCGGGACGAAATCGACGACTCGAAGCACTCAATCGAAGCATTGTTTCACCCGATTGTTACCCACTTTGTCGTCAATGAGAATACACTCGTCAAATGGTAATATTCGAAACTTTTTTTAAAGTGCGAATTTGATTTTTGTATCGATATAATTTTATTTGTTTATTTTAATTTTGTTATAAATTAATAGATAGACAGATAGAAGCGTTTATTTCGTGTTCTGAGGCCGCAGCCCCCTAAATACACCGTGCCAGTACAAAATAAGCAACATAATAAAAACAAGAAAATAATAATACAGAAGCAAAATAATAGATTGAAAATAACTGAAAATAATAATAATATAATACAATACCAATGCAAAGGCAAAGATAAAAAGAAAGAATTTTTTTTTCTTGTAGGTTCGACTTCGTTGGTTCAAGGGGCAATCAGCTCGTCTGTTACTATCATGGGCAAATTAATGAAAGTTCCAACCTACAATAATTCCGACGAGAATTTTGGAGCACGAAAAAAAGCCCTTCGTGTGACTGCACAGCGCATGCGAATTATTTTGGTACTCGCGAGGGAGCATCTCGGGTCTCAGGTGGCTCCACTCGCGATAAATATCTCTCTCCCGGAAAAAACAACTGTAACGAAACGTTTACCGTCTACTAATTGTCACGATGGCGACGGTAATTGTCGGATTTCTCGAAGTTTTTTGGGTGAAGACCGGCGAAGCAGCGCGGAACGTCAGCGAATCTAAAAGCGTACGCGAGTTTCTCGCTCGCCTTCGCAGCCTCGCGTCTCCAACCCTTGATCTCCGAGCCGCAAAGTATGCACACTCAAAAGATATCGATGAAAAAAAATCTTCAAAGATCGCTGCGAAGGGCTCTCAAAGTCAAACCTCGACTATGTTTCGATAATCGATGCCGGAAGTGGCGAAGAAAAAAAAATAGAAAAAATCTTTTACACGCTACTAGAGATTTTTCCATCGGTCCATTTGTCGTCGAGTTTCACTGCCGCGAGACTGGAGACTCGAAGCTCGCACAAAAAAAAAATTGAAAAAACAGTCGTCGAGGAAAAACGATTGAAAAAATGTCGAGAGAAACGATTTCGGGTTTCTTCCCAACCCGTTCCACGCGCACGAAGGAATGAGAGAAACGAGTCTCGAGCGGGGCGTACGTCGGGCAGGAATAGAACCACCACGCCTTCTAGTTTACCTAATTGCCGCGAGCTACGCACTGAACTTGTCTCCTAATTATTCGGTGATTAATGGATCCACGGGACGTGAGTGTGATCGAGTAGATACAGCGCGATAAAACGTTGCTAATTCCCGACGTTGCGGCTCCCCGCCTCAACCCTCGCTGGCCATTCACTTCGATCCTTGAGCCACTTCGCCCGCGTATCTTTGTCCATTTTTTCGAGTGCTTGAGTTTTAAAAAAATTACAAAAAAATATGAAGAAAATAAAAATCTTTGGGAATTTTAAGTTCGGGGTGCGATTTATTAGTTGGATCCAAAATTGGCTCAACAAATTTACATTTCTTCGAGTACGTTAGGTAAAAAAACAAAATTACTAAAAAATATGAACAAAAAAATTAATCTTTGGGAAGTTTAAGTTGTGGGTGCGATTTATTATTGAGATCCAAAATTGGCTCAACGAATGTCCATTTATTCGAGCTATTAAGTTAAAAAATAAATAAAATTGCAAAAAAATATGAAGAAAGCAAAAAATCTTTGGGAATCTTAAGTTGAGGGTGCGATTTATTACTGGGGTCTAAAAGTGGCTCAGCAAAACAATTAGAGAGGTGAACGGGGGGCTGCAATTTAACTTTCTCTGACTAATTAAGACAATCCCTCCGTCAATACTCGGGCCAATTGTAGAGATTTACGGCAACGAGTTGACGGCTTTGTAGTTAAACGCGACTCGCACTTATATATCGTGGCTGTCGTCCGAAAAGGCGCTCCGCTCTTACAACGCTCTTACAAAGATCACGTGCAGGTTCTTCTTGGATCTCGCATTTAACGTCGCGACCATAACGAACGATAAATCACCGGCGACGAGAGCTTTGGGATATTTTGTAGCGTTTATTGCATTGTTCGGACGAGAGTTCGAAGACTCGACGGCGCAGAACTATTTCGTATTCCCGATCAGAGACGAAAATTACTTTTCCGTCGCTCGGAGTAGAAAATCGTACCTTTTTAACAGATATCAGGATTTTATGAACGAATTATAAGGAGCTTAAAGAAATTCGAAATCGAATGTTTTTGCGGTATAGTTTAAGGTAGTACTAGCGCAATGACTGACGCCGCCTAAATTCGAGAGAAAAAAGACAAAGGTTACACACACTTCTCGATGAGAAAAAAATCTGAAAAAATTCTAACATATAAAAGATGCTGAAAAGATTGTTTGTGCATAATAATAATTTCAGAATGTTCACAACAAATTACTGAAAAAAAAATTGTGCAACAAATTACCCGGCAATCATTTTTGTTTATTACGAAAATGATTTGTTAGTTTTTCTGAATACGTATGAATTTTTTCAGAATTTTATCTAATATTTGAAAATTACGATTTTGAACAAATTTTAACATAAAGGAAACAAATAACATTTTGGGATCATTATTATGGACAAACAATCTTATCAGCATCTTCCATATGCTTGATTTTTTCAGATTTTTATCCGATCGAGAAGTCTTTGTAATTCTCTTTTATTCCTCTCAAACTTAGGCGGCGTCAGTCATTGCGCTAGTACTACCTTAAGGCAGCACGACAATCGGTATAATTTTTTTATCTCGCGAAATAATAGTGCAAAGCTATTCGTCGAAAAAATCGAAAACTAATTTTTTGGATAAAAAATTACTTAAAAAAATTAATTCTTGATAACTCATTTCCATTGATTCAGTTTCAAAAAAGGATTTCAGGAACGAACGATAAGCAGCTTAAAGAGATTTGAAATCGGGTATTTTCGTGGTAAATAAGGCAGTACGACCATCGCTATAATTTTTTTTTCGCAAATGAATACAAAGGTATATGTAAAAAAAATTTTAACTAGATACAGCGGTACTTCTTATAATTTTTGGATAAAAATTTAAGTTAAATAAATCTGTATTAAATATTTTCTATTATATTCTGCAATACACTCTAAAAAAATCTACTCGAAACTTGTTATGTAGTAATACGAAGATTCCATGCATAAGAACCGATAGATTAAATTTAATATACAAGTACGAGTTAAAATGAATGGTCAGTATATTAAATCGAGCTTTTTGGTCGTGTCTAATATTCCAATCAATAAATTCAACCTCAATATTGTACGAAACCATAATATACCATATAGACTTGAAACAACAAATTTAAAATACCGTTTTATACGCGAAAACTTCGTAATGCTGTGTATTAACTTTGCGAACATTTTCAACACAGCAACCGTGCATTGATCAGTGCTTTTTATTCATAATACTATTTCAATTCAAATAATGGTATTTTAATTCAACTAAAGTAATTTCAATTCAAATAATGGTATTTACATCCTACAAAAAAATTTTTCGCGCGCAAAAAAAGTTTCAATAACATTTTATTTTCTCGAAAAAGCACTTTTCTTCGCCGACTCCGTTCCGGGAGTTGGCATCGACGTGCGAAGTTAAGATTTTGCCATATTTCCGTAGCGGAATTAGCGAGAGTCAGATAAATAGTGAACGCTCGAGCGGAGCACAGGAACATTGAGTAGGCGTGGAAGTTGCCGCAGGAAGCAATGGATCAAACTCAAGAGAGTAAATACTAGCAGGCCTTCTTATCGTCGGCAACGCTCTCAGCGCAATAAAAAGAAAAAAAAATCCTGGCCACAAAAGTCTCATCAGCCACTAATACATTTTTTCTCGATAACTCAATCAATCCTCTCGAATCCAGCTTACCGTAGCTTATCTCCGGTTCCGGGGACGTCGAGCACACAATATCTTCGACCTCGTCTATAATCGACATCGACGAGTCGGCGGCCACGCCGATTCTTTCCTCGCTCATTTTATCGCCGTAAATTCGAGCCTTCGATTCCCTCGAAGCCTCCTCGATCGGCGCCAGTAATCTCTCGATACTGAAAGCCGATACCCGAGGACTAGGCGTGCACTTTCCCGATTGAACGCCTTCCGGCATACTCGATCTCTCCTCCGACATTTTTCGCTCACTGTAATCTGCTCCTTTATTCTCAACACCGTTCACTCTACTCGCAAACTGTTATCAATTTTTTACTGCAAATATATTTAACGTACAGTACTTAATTAAATTAATTTGATTAATTGAATATAAACGAGCTGTTTCTACGCTCCACTATAGAAATACTAGAATTTCACTCTTACGATCCATTGATAAATTTTATATTCTTTATTACTTTACATGTATAATTTTTGGGATTTTTTTTTTTAGGTGCTCGAAGCTCGACGGCAAAGTGTCATTCCCGATAAGCTCCGGGAGCAAACTGATCTATAAGCAACCCTTGTCCACCGGATTAGTAGAAGTTTAGACACCGTGTCAGGGTGGAGCTTCGAGCATAGTTTATTTTTTTTTCCCTCCCGTTTCTTCTTCCTCTTCTTCATTTCGGCCGGGCTAGCTACCGTGCTGAAAATTCTTCGTCTACGAGGCGTCACCAAAAACCCACGTGCTCGTGACGCTCCGGGCGAGGACACCAATCGTCGAGTTTGCTGGGCGTTTCTTGGCAAGCACATGAGCTTTTCGGTTTTTTTGTCAATGATCTCGCTATGCGACGGAGAGCCAGCTAAACGGCGGGTAATGAAGACCCGATAAATTTGTTGACTGTAACAGCGGCCTGCCGTGTCGTCCGGCGTTTAATAATCACACATTGCTCGGCGGAGCGAGAGATCCGAAAGTTATTCGGGGTAATTGAACGCAACGTGCCAAATATCTTTTGAGACGAGATCGCCGAGATTTCGGGACACGAAACGCTATTTGGGCTCCGCTCGGTCCGATACTAATAATTAATCAATAAAGCTTCGACATTTTTTTTTTTTATAAAAAAAAAAAATTCTGAATTTCTGAGCTGTTTGCAGAATAAAATAAGCACCTCGTTGCCGGATGAACATAGACGATTCACAATTTCAGCAAATTTTATACACGAAATTACAAAATTGTTATGCATTAAATTTATTATACAATTGAGGTAAAATTAATCCATGGTGGCCGTTTTTACCACGGAAAAAAAATCCCTGACTTCACTAATGACGTCCATTAAAAAAAATTAATGATCCAAATGAAAATGCCTAATTGTTGTATAATGTTTTATTCTTTTTTTTTTCGAATTGATCGCAATTTTTTTAAGGCTTCCTTTTAAGTACTTTTTATTTATTTTTAGAAGGTTTGGCAACAATTTACTTTTCCCTGACCAATTTTGAAATCCCCTGACTTTTCCCTGATTCCCTGACCAATTTTTTGTTTCCCTGACTTTTCCCGGATTTCCCTGACCGCGGCCACCATGTAATCGATCGGTTCATCAAACTCTTCTAGTTACCTCGATTTATTATACCGAACGCTAACTTTACCTCCAATCAGTCTACAAAATTTATTCTATCGATTTCTGAATAAAAACTTCAAACTCTGTACACAAATTTTCAATCACAAATTTTTTGCACAATGCAATTGAAGTGAATTTTTTCATCGATGCATTATTCCATCTACGTAAAGTTAAAATTGTGATATTAATTAATTGTCCGATGTTCCAGAATTGATCTGTTTATTCTATTATTTTTTTTTCGTTTTTCCGACTGGCGCCTCGAATTCTCGTGCAAGTCTCGTTTCCTTTTCTTCGAGGGGGGTTCTGCGTTATCTCAAAAAAAAATTTAACGGATAATTGGTTCGCTCCAGCTATCGACGGGTCTGCGAGGCTTTCGTCGATAAGTCTTCCCTCAGCAAGTAACACGTGCTGAGGGCGGAGCACTTTGCGTTCGCACTCGTTCAGCCAGATCGTGTTGTTCGCGGCCGTGTTCGCTGGACCGCACGGCTCCGGTGTCACGACGATCCCTGTCTACGAGGAAAAACCAGTAATGACAATTTATTGGTTTTTTTTTCCCCGTCCCAAAACGGGACCTGCTCGGTAACGCAGCAAGTGCGGTCGCTCGATGAATCTGTGCGAGAAGAACAAGATTAGAGAACATTTTTTTCAATTAAAAAAATCACCAATACCCGATGAATTATAATTTATTTGTCACTACAACGATAAAGTACATTATCAACGCCGTTTCGGGCCTCAGTCGGGCGTTATTTTATCATTATTATTTTTTTTCTAATCGGTGTCTTATCACTTGGTCCATGTTACGATGAAAACGCTGCGGAGAGCTCGAATTTGTGACCACAAAAAAATCGACACACTCTCGTCTCACATGCCGAGTCGGACTCGGTAATTATACACACACACACACGTATATAATATATATATATATATTAACATTGCTAGAGTATGCCAAATAATAAGTTCGAAGAAAGGAGCGTTGCTGCATAGACCTCGTGTGTGATTTTTCGCTTATCCGAAGCTTCGTGAAAAAAAAGCAACCAGATAAAGAATAAAATAAAATTGCTCACGTGAAATCGTTCGTTTGACGAAAAATATTAATCGCCTAATATCTTCGCGACAATTTTTTGTTTGTTTGTGTATTATTTGATTTTTATTTTAATAAATCGCGAGTTAATATATTATTCATTGTATTTCACATCTGCTGTGTGGAATTACCGTTCCACGTGTTATTCTCGTCGTTGTCGTCGCCGCCCGAGTGAAGCCTGTGAACGTTACCACGAGATCTGACAGTAGTCGCCGGACCACCGCCGAACGGGTTCCTGCTGATAGAGCTGCGAAGCGAATTAATTTTGCATGGACCGAGAAAGAAACGTGGGACGGTATGGAGAAGAGCGAGAGCGAACCCGCGAGCGATCTACCTACCCAGTGGGCTGACCGACACTTCGACCGAATCTCTCGGCATTGTCGGACAATCGACCCGTCGACAGGCCTCCGTCGTTACGACGCTGGTCCGGAGGACTCGCCGGCGCACCGGTGAAGTAACCGACCACGTAGTTGTAGACGGAGAATATCGGAGCGAAGAGGGCCCAGATGAAACGAGAAACGAAGCCGCCCTCGTCCGCCGAGCTCACTGCTGTAGTTACCTTTGACTGCAATGAAGAAAAAAAGCGTTCAGAAATTTGTTTTTTAGAATGAAAAATAAAATGAAAAATCTTTTCGTTTTTGTAAACGCAAAGATGATCTTGGAGTCACGAAAATAGTCTTCTACGGTAAAAAAATAAAATAAAGAAGTGTTCTCTTTCGTGAACGGAACAATGACATTGAAGTTCAGAAATTAGTTTTTTCCGAGTAAAAAAACAAAAAAAAATGTCTTGTAAACGCAGAGATGATCCTGGAGTGACGATGATTAATAAATTAATAAATAAAATGAAAAATCTTTTCGTTTTTGTAAACGCAAAGATGATCTTGGAGTCACGAAAATAGTTTTCTACGGTAAAATAATAAAATAAAGAAGTGTTCTCTTTCGTAAACGGAACAATGATATTGAAGTTCAGAAACTAGTTTATTCCGAGTAAAAAAAAAAAACAAAACAAAAATGTCTTTTGTAAAAGCAGAGATGATCCTGGAGAGACGAAAATTACATTTTTCACCGGCAAAATGAGAATAACGGCGGTCGGAACGAGCTCGAGCTCCTCGAGGGTCTTCGAGTCGTCCTCGGCGGTGAGGTCTCTCCTGGGAAAGGACGTGGACATGGCGAACTGTTGAAAGGGCAGTTCGATGTTAGTTGCGACGTAAGACCGCAACGAGCCGAACGTGCTAGTGGCATCGAATTTTCCCATGTGAGGAGTTCCCGAGGGGAGTCGAAACTGTATCCGCGCCACGGCGCCGTCGCCACTCGCGGGTCCCGCCGATAGTTGCCCTCTGTCCTGTTGACTCTGTTGCTGCTGCTGCTGCTCGGTGAATTGTTGCTGCGTGACAAAAGAAGTTACGTTCAAAGAGAATCGAGATTGCAATTGCGCAAGGATTACGCAAGAAAATGGAAAGCTGTTTTTTTTTTTTGCAAACCTGCTGAGCGAGTTCTTTCTGCTTTCTCTCCATCTTGTCCTGAGCTATTTGCTGGCGAACTCTCTCCTTGGCGGCGGCTTCGGCGGCCTTCTCGCGCATTCTCTCCTCGTGAGCGAGTTTCATCTCGGCTTCGTGACGTTTCTGCTTCGCCATCTGCACGTCCTTACCCAATTTTCTTCGCTCGATCTCGCGTTGTTTCTCATCCTCGCGTTCCTTCTCCATCTTCTGTATTCTCTGAAGCTCTATAAGCTGCCTCGCGCGCTCGAGCTTCTCCTCGGTCGTCGGCTCTTTGGGAGTCGGCTCGTCGGACGAATTCGCCGGTTTGTCCACGACGGGCGTCACCGTTGGCTCGACGCTGACCGACGTCTTCGGGACGCTCGAGGCTGTCGACGCGGACGCCGTGCTTTTCTCGGCATCGATTAAACTCGCCGACGATCCGGGCGAGGTCTTCTTACCCACTTTTTCCAGTATCGAGTCAATTTTCTTCGCGAGATCCGAGGACGTGACCCGTCCCGACACGACCTCGAGGGGAGCTCCGTTCGTCCCGATGAAGAAGAGAGAAGGAACGGGAACTGTTTGATCTGCACGGAGATTGTTAAGAAAAATACTAAATAATACGGTAAAGATATACGATGTTCCGATTGCAGGACTCAGAGCATCGGTTGCAGGTATTGCTCTGCGATATTAACTGGCCCACTGTACATCCTGTAATTGTACAGTAACTTATAAATGATTGTCTCCATTTTTTCTTTTTTTCACGTTAACATCTACGTAATACAAGTTAAATTAATGACATAACAATTAAAAAGAGGCGCCTAGACTCACGCGAAGTATTATAAACTTTAACAAGTGAATCTAAGTAAACTTAAATTTTTATAATGCCTGGACTTCAGTGTTTTTAAGTTTTTCAACTTTTATAACTTGTCCCTTTGGAGTTCTATTTTTAGGATTTATAAATAAAATTAAATTGAAATTCATTAATAATAAAATTCGTGTCCATTGGACACTCACACCGATACTCATAAATATTTGAAGATACTCACACAAATACCACGGGCACGCAAAGCATGCTTGCCCACATGACCTCTATTATATAGTTTCTATATAAAAGACACGAAATTCCATTAAATAAATAATAAATAAATAATAACTAAATAACGAATGAATAATAAATATATTATAAATAACAAGCTCGTCACTGCGATGTACAAAGTATCAGAGATTTAATACCAAATTGTGAAAAGAGTTGAAAGAGCGACATACAGAATGTAATAGAAGGATACAAATTTGTGCGAAGAATCTGCAAGACTCGCTGTCGCCCTCGAGCCTGATGGCGACGAAATCATCTTGCTCCAAGCGCGACGAAACCTCCGAGTCGTTCACGGCCGCCGTGAATCCCGTCGACGTTTCGTCCTTGCCTGCGAACGCAATAAAATTTACATGTTACAACTTTACCACGGAAAATCCGCGAGCGATGAATAAGCGAAAAATCGTTCCTCGAGGTTAGGAGGTGAAGAATCGTGATTTTAAAAAAATCTAAATAAAAAATCTAGCTCCACACGACAGAAACAGCGGCGGTGATCGATCGATGAATTAAAAGTAAAATTGCACGTTGACTCTTCAATTGAATATCGAACCTTCGACGAACACAACGAAAATTGCCTTTCGCTGTTTTGACGTTGCGACAGCGTCGTTAATGCTTCCTGGAAACCACTTCATTTTTGCTGATTTTGCTGATCGAAAAAAAATTCAACGTCCAACGGCGATCCGCGAAAGATTGGATGAAAAAATATTGCCGACGAACAAATTACGCAATTGATAATCGACGATTTGTCCGTCGTGATCGAGATCACTTTTGACACTGGTGACAAATATGCTGGGTGGCAAAAAAAATATTTAGGTTACGTCAACCGTCCAGAGGGAGCCAGCAGGGAGTTTTCGGAGTGGGAATTTTTCCACTCAGTTCGCCCGATCGGCCGAGAGATGGCGCGAGTGTGAGAACCTTAATCTCGTCTCGGGCCAGTCGAAAGGTCTGCTCGGTCTGTTCCATTGGCTTTTTTGTAGACGGAAATTTGACGGACACGAGGAGAGATCGTTGACGGATCATAAATTCACCCAAAGTTACGTGATAGAACGCTGCAATTGTCAAGTAAGTGGACGAATTCTCAACGTTGTTTTGTCGTTCAGTTGACTCGAACTTTTTCTCTCGCGACTCTCGCTAGGAACGACTTATCTTTGCGACGCCGAGGCTTCTAACCTCGACGAAATCACATGCCGAGCATTGGTCGTCGTGCGCGAGTTTCTTGGATTTGACTGTAGCTTTCTCCGGCTCGCTGAGGTGGTCGAGTCACCAAAATTTTTTGTAAATACCGTAAAAATTAATTAAAAAGAATTAAAAAAAAGTCGTCGACGAAACTGGTAGGCAATCAAACGTTGTGATGGGCCGAAATATTTAACACTGACCTAATTAGGGAACGTTGAAAAAACGTGAAAGAAATTCGCTCGATGAAACAATAATTCTGCTATAAAGTTCGTCGAAGCAAAGAGCTCAGTCGGTAATAAAAACTGTTGTTTTATCGTTTCGTTGACTCGACTATTTTTCGATCGAGAGTCTCGAGGAAGTCTTTGTCGACGCCGAGACTTCTAACCTCGACGAAATCACATGCTTCGCATTCGTCGTTATGCCCGAATTTCTTGCACTTGACTATAGCTATGTGCAACTCTTTAAGCAGGTCGGAGAGCTTCAAACTAGTCAATTGAGTGCTAAAATTGTAAAGTCGTTTATACAAACTTTTACGCGACTATCGATTTAGTGCATGATTATTTGTATAGCAGCAGATATAGTTAACCAAGATAAACATTAATTGCAATGGATTTGCAAAAATATGAACGGGTTTGTGCTAATTTTCGAAAAGATAATTATTCGTTCAGTTTTTTCAACGTATAAAACGTAATTTTTGCTCGATTTTGATGTATTGGGGCTCATTCTCTTCCTTGAAAGATGCTGTACAAATTCACCGTCTAGATATTCGATAGTATTTTCTGTCCAAAAATGTGCAGCTGCTTGTGAAGGAATTTCGTCGATGGTTGAACAAAAGGCTGCCATTTGTAAACGGCAAATACCATCGAATATCTAGATGGTGAATTCATAGAGCATCTTTTCAGCATGAGAATAACGTGATGCATAAAAAATCGAGCAAAAATTACGGATTAGTTTTTGAAGAAAGTGAACGAATATGTTATGTACCATTAATGTGCCTTTTCGAAAATTAGCACAAACCAGTTAATATTTTTGAAACTACGTTGCAATTAATGTTTTTCTGCGTTAAGGACATCAGCTGTAATACAAAATAACCATCCACTATAATCAATAGATGCGTAAAAGTGTGTATAAACGACATGGAAAATTTATCACTCAATTGACTAGTGTGAAGCACTCCAACCTCCTTCAGGTGATGTGAAAAGGACTCGGTCGGTAACAAAACCTGTAATGAATAGCATTCTGAGATGGTAAACATTTCGCAAAAAAGCAAAGTATTACCGGATGTAGAATTCAATGCCGCATCCGATGCTACTTCGCTTTTATACCAAATTTCAACAACTTCTTAACGCCTTCTTAAGGTAGAACTAGTGGAAAGTTCGACCTCACGTGAAATGTGAAAAATCTGAAAAAAATCAAGCATGTTGAAGGTGCTGAAAAGATTAATTTTGCATAATAATAATTCCAAAATGAAAAAAAAATTGTTCAACAAATCCCCCGGCAACTTAACGTTTTTTTATATAAAAACAATTTGTTAATCTGTTTGAATACGTATGAATTTTTTCAGAATTTTGTGTAATGTTTTAAAATTACGTTTTTTTATTAACTAAAAACGCAATTTTCAAAAAATACGCGTAATTCTGAAAAAATTCATACGTATTCAGAAATATTAGCAAATCATTCTCACAAAAAGAAAAGTTAGGTTGCAGAAGTTTTCGACTTGGAAAAAAACTAACACTACAGTTTTCATTACCGACCGTCGCATTTCGTATGCTGTCAGTAGCAAACAACGTTTTTCGAAATCTTTTGTAATACGGTGAATAACATTGCAAAAACGCTAAGGTTGTCAAACATACAACGACGAATAACATAGAAGTAGCAAAAAATTATGTAATGAAAAATAATAAATAAAAATAATGAATCTATTGATGGTCTATCGATAATAATGAAGCTATTGATGACTTTTCAGAATGTCCGGTCGCGAAGGAGGCAAGAAGAAGCCGCTGAAGGCGCCGAAGAAGGACTCCAAAGAGCTGGATGAGGACGACATGGCTTTCAAGCAGAAGCAGAAGGAGACGCAGAAGGCCCTCGCGGAAGCTGCGAAGAAGGCCGGCCAGAAGGGACCTCTCGTGACCGGTGGCATTAAAAAATCCGGCAAAAAATGATGTCGACCGTACTCTAGATTAATCTAAGAAATAAAAAAAACAGCTCGCAAAAAGAATCTGTCGTACGAGCAATCGCCGATCATCGCTGTGTAACAACAAATTACCGACATTCAAAAAAATTCGAAAGATTGTCTTTTCGTTTGTTTTTTTTATGGCCGATAAACGGTCGAATCACCTGCAAGCACGATGAATTATCGACATTTTTGTAAATAAAAAGTATAACACGTAAAGCAAAATATCTCGTCATGTTAAGGAGATCGGCGGGAGAATAATTTTGTGGTGATGAAGAAATCTGCGGCCCTGAAAAAAAAAGAAAGAGAAAAATATTCCTAATCCTTTATAGTCGCGAACTAATCGCTCGGAAAATGCACGAGCAAAAAAATCCTGAAAATACGAAATACTATATGTATTTTAAATACAAAATACTTCTTGAACTTAAAATACCTTGATAAGTACTTCGTTTAAGTACTTCCTAAAATATGTCGCAAGAGTCAACAAAATTTCAATTTACTTTTTCCAATTAAATTTCACTTCTGACATTTTTTATTTATCGAGTATTTTATCATGTATTTGAAATACTGCTCAGCTCTGAAAAATATTCGTAGCCCTCCGAGTCGCGAGGCTATTCGCACTCGACGTTCGTTCCTGAGCCAATGGCGTCACGATAAACACAGCTGACTCTACCATATGATCGACAGGGCCGCCAACTCTCGCTCGAAACCTCCATACGACAGCCGTCTCCTCTGAAGTCCAATAATCGAACAAATTTCAATATACCTCACCAAATCCCACAATATCCCTAATTATCATCCTCGATCTCTCCACCCGTGACAAATCATCGAGTCCATATTGCCCGAAATTTAAAAAAAACACCCAAAAAGTCCAATAATCACGCTTCGAAGCGTGAAGAAAACGGTAAAACGCTTGAAACGCTTAACAAACATTGATTATTAATTCATTGCGTTTTATATCTCGATTCGCCGTCGCGATGATGCGACAAAGGTCATCGAAGACGTCGGTTCTATCGACACGGGCTCGAGCGCTCTCGTGCGCAGGTCTAGTTAGTTTCGGATCGTTCGGTTGACGGTCGTGGGTGTCTCCTCGCTAGCTGTCACCCTCCGGGGAAATCAGTTGGCAACAGACCCTCGGTCTGTATGGTAAGGTGTAAAAGCGGGGCATGTATCGCGCACGAGTTTAGTTTTGTTATCCTCGCACGATTGTGAGAATCGGAGATTTCGTCGCGTGAGTCGCGTCGTCGGGCGAAGCGAAAGGGCCGATAAATCGAAGGGTTTGCAAATCGGTGCGTGACAGGAGTAAACGAGGAGAGTATTCGCGAAGTCAGGTGCGGTTGACAGGCAGCAGTGGCCATGGAGCCTGAAAGAATCATTTGACCCAAGGGTCCCGACTGCGGGCTCCGTTGGATCGCGGCTCTCTCTCTCTGCTCGACGACCGGGCAACACACGGAACGGTGAGTTTTATTTTTTTTTTTTGGACGTCACAAACAAGTCCGCGCCAGAACGGCAAACCAAACCGGACCGATCGATCTCACGAGAGCGTCGCTCGGCCGGGATTGTCATCGAACGAGCAAAGTTTCGCGAGAGAAATAAGCAGCAAAATTGTCGAAACTTAAACGGGAAGGGGTGAGTATGGAGAACAGCGAGCGGAGACCATGTTAGAGGTTGCCCGATTCACCATATTGCTAAACTCTCCCGAACGGTTGTTTCTGTATCTCGCTGCTAGAGAACCGTTTTGTTCGATATGGACATTTTTTTCTTTCTCTCGCCAATCGTCCGTTAAACTCCGGATGACAGTGTGCGAGGTTTGAAGAAAAATCAATTTATTCCTTTGAGCTTTGACAAAGAGCAGAACCACTTCTGTCTCCCCTGTCGGATTTAGTCGAGGACCGTGGTTCTCACTCCCGTGCTTTCGAAACATGTGCTGGCTCGCACACACGGACGCGGACCTGTGTGTGTATGTGTGGCTCTGCGAGAGTGACGGCGAACGCTCGACGGGCCCGTAACAGATCGTAGCCTGCGGGCGACGAACAGAGGGAATTAAAAGTTCTTTTGTCCATCGACCCGTTTGGACTCTCCTCTCGATCGGTTGTTCTCGTGCGTCATTCGGAAGCGAGAACACTCTTCGCCAAAGTTGCAATCTCAATCCAATCTTCGGACGAGCGAGGAGAGCGTCGCGGGCCACGGGCACGTACACTCGGGGCTTACGCCAATTGGCATGAGCTTGTGCAACACGAGTAGGTGCATCTCGCTCAACGATGCTCGTCCTCACGATCCTACGATTAGTCGAGTATTATTCGACAAAGTCCGAGTTATTGCTTGAGACTCGATGAGGTATAATTGAGGAAAGAAAAAGGCAAAACAAAATGGGGATAAAAAGAAAAGAGAGACGTTTCGTATGTTTTAGCTACCGATGGATGTTCTGCGCATGCGCGCGCACAGCTGATGCGCTACGATACCCTCGTGCTTTGTTTTTTAATTCCTTTTCCTATCGATGACCATTCGTATCGAATCTTGATCGATTTTTATGGCGATTTATATTTGACGTTGCGTCTCTCTATCCGTTCGAGTCGTTGCTCAAGACTGTATGAGGTACAATTGAAGACAGGAAAAGGAGAATCAAAATGGGAATAAAAACAAAAGAGAGACTTTTGGATGTTTTAGCTACATTGATGGATGTTCTACGCATGCGCGCGCACAGCTGATGCGCTACGATGCCTCCGTGCTTTGTTTTTTCATTCCTTTTCCTATCGACGTAGACAACTCGTATCGAATTGTGATCGATTTTTATGGCGATTTATATTTGACCTTGCTTCTCTCTCTGCGTTCGAGTCGTTGCTGAAGACTCGATGAGGTATAATTGAGGAAAGAAAAAGGAAAAACAAAATGGGGATAAAAAGACAAGAGAGACGTTTTGGATGTTTTAGCTACATTGATGGATGTTCTACGCACGCGCGTGCACAACTGATGCGTTACGGCACTCTCGTGCTTTATTTTTTTTTCCTACTGATGTACACAATTCGAATCGAAACTTCATCCTTTTTTTATGGAGAGTTACATTTGACTTTCCGTCTCTCTCTCCGTCCGAGTCACTGCTCAAGACTTGATAAGGTATAATTAAAGAAAGGAAGGAAAAAAAATCATTAAAATACACAGGCGTTGAAAACACGTTTTCAACGCCTGATCTACTGATGGATGTTCTACGCATACGCGTACACAGCCGTACACAGATGTGCTACGCTACCCTCGTGCTTCATTTTTTTCATTTTCCTATGGATGTACACAGTTTATCGTAGCTTCATCGATGATTATGGAGATTTAATTTTGACGTCGCTTCTCTCTCACCCCCTCGTCTTCACGATCCAACGATTAGTCGCCTATTATTCGACAAACTCCGAGTCATTGCTGAACACTCGATGAGGTATAATTAATGAAAGAAAAATTATCGTAAAAAAAACGAAACACGTTTTCGATGTTTTATCTACTAATGGACGTTTCGCGCACGCGCGTGCGCCGCTGATCCGCTACGCTACTTCAGTGCTTTATTTTTGTTTCTTTTTTCCTATCAGCGTACACAATTTATCGTATCTTCATCGCTTTTTACGGAGATTTAAATTTGACGTTGCATCTCCCTCGCTCTCCATCCGAGTCATTTGTCAAGACTTGATAAGGTACACTTGAGGGAAAAAAAATCATCGTTAGAGAAATAGAAACACGTTTCCGACTTATCTACTAATGGATGTCCCGCGCATGCGCATGCGCGTGCACAGCTGATCCACTACGCTGTCCTCGTGCTTTATTATTTATCCTTTTTTTCTTTCTTTTTCCTATCGATCTACACAATTCGCATCGTATCTTCATCGATTTTTATCGAGATTTAACATCGACGTAGTTTACGGTTTGATTCATGAGACGTTTCGATCGAACGCCAAGTTGATTTGTGAGGAAACTTCTGATGTTTCCATGGTTACGGATTGGGGGGGGGGGGGGGGGGGGGGGGGGGTGAACTAGCTGAGCCTCCATCACGCCGGACGTGCGGACTAGCAGTGTAAGTGACTTGACCTACATTATCGAAGAGAACCCGAGGCGGGATGGTGTAGGTATAGATTTCGATGCATACAGCACAGAGCGTTGCATTAGTGCGCCCGACCGACCAACACGAGATCGCGCGACGCACACGTACACGCTCGGCTCACACGTGTCCGCGCATGCGCGGAACACTGTCGTATTCCTCTAGGTGTACTTTGGCAGTGACGATCGGAATTCTTATTTCACCCAAGTTCGCGATATCCGCATTGTTTCCGCACAGCCTTCGACGAACGAATGCGAGACGGTCCGCTCATGTGACGATAGCATTTTTGTTTTGGTGTTTTTATTTTCTTTCCAGCGTAATTTATTTATTGGGTTGTTGAGACTTTCTTTTTTGTTTTTGAAGCGTTATCATGATTTTAAGCTTCCGGGAATAATATCTGGATGTGTCGCTGGATATGTCGAGTTTTTTTTATAGGACAGACTGTCTAACGTTCTCGCAAATATATATATGTTTTTTCGTTATAATTGATTTATTGATTTATTGAGATTTCATTTTTAAGAATTTTTTTTTGTTTTCACGCGTTATAACTTTTCTAACGCTTATCATATTATAGTAATAATCGGGAATAATCTCGCTGGATGAGTCGAGTTTTTGTGTACGTCGGACTGTCAAAGGATCTCGCAAATATATATATATACATATGTATTTTTTTTCGGGCAAGACCTACGCCAACAGGCAGACGCGTGAGCGAAAAATCTCGCTTATCGCGCACTCGTCGCTGGTCCACCTACACACTATTGAAGCACACGCGCGCACGATCTTTATTTCAATATTATTTTTAGTCTCTCTCTTTCACACGTTTTATTTTTTTCGCTATCGATGAATCGCGTGCCGAGTTTCTCTTTCGGTTCATCCATTATCATACTCCGATAAGAGATGCGATAAGAAAATTAAAAATCCGATAAGGTTTTTCGCGCGGGAGGGGCAAACGTCGAATGTTTTATTTTCTTTCTACAGCGAAGTAGCAAATGCATCCGGGTCGTCAAAGTTCAGTTTTAAACCTCGACGAGCCGCAACTACAACTATAGTTGACACGAGGCTCTCTGAGGCTTCCGGGTTTCTGACTGACATTGCCTCGGGACTTCTCACCTTGATTTTTTTTTACCTGAGTTAATTTTGAAAAAATGTATTTCTTTTAATTATCAGAAGTAGTAACGTAGTAGAAGTGTATTTATTGACAATAACAGTTGGTCCATGCAATCTCAGGTACATCTCTCTATGTTGTTATTAAATCGCTTTCATTGGCATTAACAATGGGCCATCGACTGGAGTCCTTCAGCCCTTTAATTTTCAATTTCTTTGATTTTTCAATTTCTTTGAATTTTCAATTTCTTTGAATGTTCAATTTCTTTGAATTTTCAATTTCTTTGAATTGTCAATTTCTTTGAATTTTCAATTTCTTTGAATGTTCAATTTCTTTGAATTTTCAATTTCTTTAAATTTTCAATTTCGTTGAATTTTCAATGTCTTTTAATATTCAATTTCTTTGAATTTTCAATGTCTTTTAGTTTTCAATTCCTTTTAATATTCAATCTATTTTAATTTTCCATTTCTTTTAATTTTTAATTCGTATGTATTAAAGTGTTCGTTGTCATCGAGCTCGATATGACGATCGATGGTCAGACGTGCCCTCAGGACATCCGCACGTGCAAGCGTCATCAGCGGAAGATGAAAACAATTCGCTCAGTGGCTCGTAAAATATCCTTCTAGACCGCAGCCGCTCCCGCGTTAAACTGTGTCACGAAACTAGAGCGCTGTTTCGACGCGAAAGATACACAACGCAGTCACTCAATTAGGAGCTATCGGCGATGCTGGGTTTTCATGGAGAACAAAAAACAACTAGTAAAAAGAATGTGTTATGATTTTCTTTGTTATATATTATGAAATTCTTATCTATTTTTTTTTAATATAGTAACGACGATTCACTATGAAACGATTCGAAACGGTTTTTTTTCGTTACTATAAACCGAAACTGAATAATTTTTATTCAACCGAGTCTTATCTTTATTATTCCATCACGAGCTATCAACGATGCCGGATTTTGGTAGATTAAAAAATTATATAATGAAAAAAGTGTGTGGTAATTTTTTTTTATATGTTATATCAGTTTGAACTCGTACGTAGAGGGAAACTATTTTTTCCTCGGTAACAAAAAAGGGAAATTGATTTTTTTTTTTAATGTCGTTAAAAATAGTAATTGAGGTTGAAACCAATTCGTCGATACATATAATTACGTAGCAAAGCCAACGGATCGATCGTTACGAGTGAAAGTGTAAATTTGAAAGGAAGTCGAGACTCTCGTGTTTCGCAGTCGGTTTGACTATTACCTCCGTTGCTTTCGGAAAACACACTCGGGCTCCCGAGTCGGTCGTTCGACTCTGCATTTTATTGTTGCGTAACAAACGAGGGAATATCTTTTCAGCGCTAACTCGTCGGTAGCGTCCGAATAATTATCATTTCACGCGTCTCTTCGTGCCTACTTTTATCCTCAAATCATTTCTCTGTAATCTATGCATTGAATACTTCAAAGTTACGCTGTCAAAATTAAAAATTGAAAAATGTAAATAAAAAATAAAAAATCGAGAACTGAAAATAAAAATTGTAGGTAAAAATTGAAAATTGAGAATAAAAGATTGCTCATTGACATCGTTCTCGTTCTCGAGAGTACACACACGTGTGTTTCAAAAGGGAAGTCGAGAGCACGTGGAAAGCGTGTGCATAGCTGCTTCGCAGAGAGAGGATTTCTTGCACGTACGTGAAATATAAAACATACGCGATGTATCTTGTGTGCCATGTATGAATGCATTCGTGCTGAGTGCTCGCAACGCGGTCGTCACGCCGCCGCTGTCGTCGGGCGAACGCGCGCTCGCGCGTTCCCCGCGTTACACGCTCGAGGAGTCGCGCCTCTGTGTTGGTTGCATAATATGCAGGTAACCCAGATCCACGAGCCTCCGACTCACCAACACTAAAGCTACCCACCCACCGTCCTCATTACCCCCTTTCGAGGAGAGCCACCCATCGCCTCCCTTTCTATCACCCCCGCGGACTCTACACTCACTTCCGTCTGCCCTATTCTATATCCCTTATCCGGAGTCGACCTTTGTCACGTGCTCGAGTCAAGACGCTCGCAGTCACGCGAAAGAGTGGCGACAAATTATCGATCCCGTTCCTCGCAAACGCGCAATAAAAATTATTATTTATTATTATTTATTATTATTTATTATTATTTATTATTATTTATTATTATTTATTATTATTTATTATTATTTATTATTATTTATTATTATTTATTATTATTTATTATTATTTATTATTATTTATTATTATTTATTATTATTATTTATTATTATTTATATTTATTTATTATTATTTATTATTGCGGAGCGGATTTTCAATGATTTTTTTTTAAATTATCATTGTGGGATAAAAATTGATTGCGGGGTTTGTGGATACTCGCAGAAAGCTTTAAAAAATATTTTTCTGAGTGGGGGAGGGACGAATAGTGTTTCGCAATTGTGGTGACGTCATCAATGAATGAACGGTTAAGCGCGCGACGAAGAATGCAATCCGGTGGTTGAACTTTTTTCATGTGAGAGATTTAATGGAAAGTGCTAATTCACTTATAACTGTTCGCTCATCAGTCCCTTTCAGGCTACAAACGTCCCGCTTGGCATGGGCAACCTTTTCTCAAAAAAAGGCTTAACGTAAATATATATATATATATATCCGTGTGTATTCGCTAAAAGGATCTACGCGTATTAAAAAAAATATCGCTGTTCCCATCTTTGCGAATATGGCATTGCGTTTCTATGGCGCGAGTTTCTCCTCCGGTATCGCGGCGCACATCGCGATTGCATCGTAAGAGTGAAAGCACCTGTGATTCGCAATTTCACACGCGCGACATGCGTCATACATGCGATTGAGCTGAAGATTTTTTTTCTTGTTTTTTCATTTTTTTCAACATATAAAGAACTTGATGGAAATAATCAATTTTTTAAAAAGAAAACATTTCTGATTTTGAGCAAAAGAATTATTAAGGAAGAGAAAAATGTGATTAGCAATTTCACACGCGTGACATGCGTCATACATGCGATTACGCTGAAATTTTTTTTTTGTTGTTATACATTTTTTTCAACATAAAGAACTTGATGGAAGTAATCAATTTTTTAAAAAGAAAACATTTCTGATTTTGAACAAAAGAATTATTAAGGAAAAGAAAATTGTGATTCGCAACTTCACCCGCGCGACACGCGTCATACGTGCGATCGAGCTGAACGTCTTTCTTTTATAATAAAAAAATTGTTCAACGCAAAAAACGTGATGAAATTAATATTTTTTTTTAAAGAAAAAAAGTGGTTCGGAATTTCACCCGCGCGACATGCGTCATACGTTCCTCGAGACGAATGTTTTTTTTTTATTAAACAAAAATGTTTATTTATTTATTTATTTATCAACGGGATCAACCCTTTTACAAAAGATAAAATATAGCCTGTTTATTTTAACGAATAAGTATTTTAGAAAATTTACATGTTTGGTATAGTTTAGTAAAATGTTTAAAATGTTTCAGACATAAAAAAAAAAAATTCAACTTGAAAGGTCGATGGAAATAATCGATTTTTTGTTAAGAAAAACATTTCTCACGGTCCGGTCCATTTAGCGAATATCGAACGGGAGTAGCAGCCGGTAAAGCAGCCGGGATAGATTCGCCCGGAAACCTCGCACACCCCCTCGTTACAAGCGTCGGCCGGTCGACCCAGTTCGCCGAAATGCTGCGGCCAGTACGCCAAAGTAGGACGCCCGATCGGGTCGAGGACGTCGCTTCTTCCTCGCGATTCATCATCATCCTTCCCTATCTTAGTGCGCAAACACCCAAAACTCATTTCGTAGTTCAAAGATTTTTTTTACGTTCTAACCGCTTCGTTGCAATCTTCGCCTCGGAGATACAGATCGGCTGGTTCGAGGAAACTAGATATATGTTTTTTTTTGAGAGTACTTAAAACACTGAAAAAAAATGTTGATGACCCAATAAATATTTGCTTGCGCGCTAAAAAAATAACCTTTCGCTATTTTTCAATCTCATTAAATTGTCCTGATTATAAGTAGACGTGAAAAAAAGTATTTTCTATGTATTTTTAAGCAGCTCGCAGATTAATTTTTATTTCACTAAATAAATCGGGGTAAAAAAAAGTTATAAAAGTCCTTTAACACACTTAATTTTCGTAAATGAGTAACTGTATCCGCCAGTAGCCGGAATACTTGTTTCACGGTTGTAATTAATTCGCCACTCGATGTTCTGACATTGGTTCGAACTCGAGAAAAAAAAAAGCAAGAAAAAGAACAGGAAGCTCGCGGAGTAATGTGACTGGCAACACAGCCGATAGATAACCCGTAACATCGTTACGACGATAGTTGCATCGCTATTCGCGTATTAGTGAGCTCGCCGCCAGTGTGTCTCGCCTACTTGCCTATCGAGATATCAAACCTATCGACATTATCGCATTACACATATACGAAGAC
>JAPYZC010003508.1:0-14234 GCA_030522665.1 Ichneumoninae sp. A BG-2022a | reverse complement strand
GATTGACGAACGATTGACGAACGATTGACGAACGATTGACGAACGATTGACGAACGATTGACGAACGATTGACGAACGATTGACGAACGATTGACGAACAATTGACGAACAATTGACGAACAATTGACGAACAATTGACGAACAATTGACGAACAATTGACGAATTATGTAAGCAACATTGCAGCAGATACTTGTAGGTATATTGTGATCAAGTTATATCGGTGATCAAATATTGGAAAATAACTAGCAACTCGACAGTCTAAAAGTTCATAACTCGTGTTCAGTTTAATCAATGCAAGCAGGAAGTCTCCCTTTCATCTAATTGTTTAAGCGCCGGTTTCGCCTGTATCGCTAACCGGTTCGCAAACTTCATCGCCTGAGGCTCGATGTCGGTCGGTCGAACGCTCACAAACTTCCGCCCCATCGTGGACGAATTTCCGGTCCTTCCGTGTGTTACTTCTCTTCAGATCGACGTCCATTGACCATCGTCTCGCATTTCCCTCGCACAGTATCTTCCGCCAGTCGAAGCTCGGTCTGTAAGGATTTTTCTTCATCGTCGCCAATGCCTCACTCTGGATCACCATGAATTCGTTTATTATCTCTTGCTCGGGACTACGAAGTTTCGCCTGATGCGGTTATAGATAAAAGGAAGATTATTTATTTGTAACTATACTCGTCGGTCAGCATACGCAGAATCTCTGCCAGAAATTTTAGAGCGGTATGTGGAGCCTTAATAAGGCTCAAATACGTCCTTTTCAGGACCCGATTTAATAGTCCAAAGTTTCTACTGGGGATGAGAAATACGCACGGAATAAACTGGTAAAAGGCATTACCGTGGGGCGATCGTCTAATAGCGCCTTTACACCAGCCGTCTCTTCATCCTCCTCCTGGTATTCCGACAGTCTCGGCAAAACAGCGGTTTTACGGTCGTAATGATACTGTTCTGGAAAGAGAAGCGCCATTGTGTCCTCGAATATTTTATCCTGCAGCTGCATTATTTCGCGAATTTTCCGCTTCTTTCGTTTAGCATCCTGTCGCATCTTCAAAATTGGTGCTCTCTGCCTCTCGAGAATGTCCTCCCTCAAACCCTTCTTTTCCAGGATAACTCGTTGCATCCGCTTCAATTCCATTGCTTTCCACCGATTTCTCGCTTCCTCCAAGAACTCTTCGGGCTTGCGAGTAAAAAAAGAAGATTCTCGTTAATGAAGCGATTCTTGGTATTCTTGGAATTCTTGGTATCAGAATTTAATGCTTACGGCTTTTCGAGTTTTCGAGAGCCTCTGCTTACTCGTCATCTCCGCCATTTCAGCTTTTGTCTTCTCCTCGGCTTCCAGTCGCACTTTTTCATCTTCTAGCTGAGCCTGTTTCATTCTCATTTTTATATTCTCGACATTTACCTCATTCCATGATTTTTGCCAACGCTTAAATTCTCGTATCTGTCGAAGGGGTAAAAGGAAATATTGTGAGTTCTCTGAGTGATTCAAGAAGTGGTGAATAGTGACCACTAAATTTCAGGACTGCATCTCTTACTCCCGGAATCCCACTTCAGTGTAAGGAGTAGGTGTTCGAAAACACTCTTTATAAAAGTCGGGCAAAAAATCATGTTTAAGACCTTTTTTGCGCATGCTTGGTAATACAGGCAGTAGGCTGATAATGAAGCGTATTAGTCTACGGTGGTCCATATTCCCGAACTACGAGTGCTTATGAAAATCAGGGAAGTTATATTTTTAAATTTCTCTTTGTTATATTTTTAAATCTCATTAATCAAGGAGCACGATTCAACTCTAAAATACCTCACCGTTATCGATACGAGTAAATGAATGAAGTTTCAGATTTGTTTAAAATCTGCATTTGTGTCAACACGTGCTGGTCCAATTGACCACACCGAAACATGTTCACCACTGTTACCTTACTTGAGACAGTATGTCAGCAGCTTTTACGATATTAGAGACATAATAATTTGTCGGGCTATTATTGCAGGAAAAATCAAATTTTGTTTCATCAAGCAAATATGTGAATCAATTATGCGTATTGCATCCGCCAGACAAAAGGTGTTAATGTGACATTTTATTCGTATTAATATCGAATACCATATGGGGCGTATATCATGAAAATATTTTTAGGTTGCTATAATTTTCAGCTAGATAAAAACCGTCAGGATCATCGTTGCATATTCAGAACGTCTCATATCGATGTATTTGTGACAATAATAGCAATTATGGTTGCGGTATAATACGACGCTGTACCTGTCGCGACATAGTGAAATATGAAGCAATATGAAATATTTTATTAAGTACATTCATAAATAATAATTATAACAAGTTTTGTGATAATAATATCAATGCTAGCGATTGAGACTTCATTATATCGAATTTTTTTGCAATGGTATTACTTTACTCCCTTAGCCTCGCTTGTGCATTCGAGACAAAGATCCGAATTTGTGAGTTGCGAATACCTGAAATCCCAAAAGGCCTCAAATGTCAAATAAATTGCAATTTGCAATTTGTACCTGATCCGACCGTCCGAATCTTCCTAGTGAGTAGCCTTGGCTTGAACATTTGTATGAAACCACTATGGTATAAAAAAATATCGAAGCCGTAAGAAAAGTGAAAGCCGCCATTGCCTCTCCATCCCCTATCGCCAATGAAACATTCATTTTCCGCTTACCCTGTTGACCTCTCGATCAACGAATTTCCTCATCCACTCGATGTCGGTTACGTCGAAGGTGAGGAGATCCGGCGGAGCCGTGAAGACCCTGAGGGTGCCATTGAAGTCGCAGAAAGCGACGCACTGTGGGTTGAGATATAGCTCGTGCGTGTATATACCGGTGATTATGCGACCCGAGAGGCCCTGCGTGAAAGCGGGCTCGTGACTCTTGACGATAAAGTCCCAGATCTCGGCGGTGCCGTCGGCGCGAGTCAATATCAGAACGGTGGGTCTGAATGTGCCCCAACAGCACGCCGTATATCTAAACGGGGGTTACGGATAAAGTGGAGAAATATATATCACAGATTGGAGCCGCTGTAGGGGTGAGTGTTCAATCAGAAGAGGCGTCAATGGAACGTTGAATTTATTAGTAGTGGAAGTTACGACCAATAACCGGTTAAGTGACGTATCAGTAACTATTAACCGTTAATCCTATTTGTAATCTGGCATTGTAAAAGTTCTTGTCGACGAGGTTGCCGAGAATAATGTCACGACGACGCTGCCTCGAAAATCGATATCAACAGTTCGATCCATCGAGCGAAACGAACGGCACAACCGTCCAATTAACATACATTATCGACGGTAACCGTCGATGAACTTTTTCCGACGAGTGTCATCTATCCACAGGTTCGCATACATTTCCAGAATACCGAACTTCAGATCGAACTCGGTATCTCTCAATGACGACGAAACTGATCGTGACGGAAATACGTACCTGACAGTAGCTTTTCGCCAATATACTGGCTCACCAAAATCCTCACGCCAGACAGCGAAAACTTTTCCGCCGACGGTGACAAAAACGTCACTGAGGTATTTCGATCTGACCGTATGAGTGACAGGTCCATCGTGTATGCAATTCCTCCAGAGCCACTTTACCGATTCACGATTCATAATTACACCGGTCGTGAACTCGTAACCCTCCCACGACAGTCTAGCCACTTCGCCCTCCGCGGTGCCAATCAATATGTACGGCTCCAGCTCGTAATCCAACTTCTCTATAATTAACTTATAATATTTCCTCACTGAAATATCGTCCTTCGTCGCCGGAAAGGGTTCGGTCTGTTCCTTCTGGAATTTCGGACCGTAGACGCTCATCGTGGTGATGACTGCACGTCGTTCCTCGCTCGGATAATTTACTTCGAGCATGTATTCAGGACGGAAAGTTCCGTCGAGCGCCTTGAGGGCCGAGACCGACTGGACGAGAGGATCGGGTCGCTTAACAGTCTTCTTTCTCTTGCCTCGCCAACCCATCTTGTCCTTATCCTCCGGAGGTCTCCATCTTTGTACAACAAAACCAATATATTTCGTTCCCTTTGTGAGATAAGAACACGAAATACTGAAGGAATTTTTTTTTCCTTTCCCTCGCTAAAATTTGCCCGAGTTGATTGTCCATTCTCTAGTGCCGGAAGATTGAATAGGTTCGTAATGGATGGGAGTCTTGTTCGTTCGGTGGAAAAGTTTTATGAGCGAAACGAGTGGGAAGCGAGGACAGACGCTCGCGAAAAGGTCGTGGGATTGAAAAAATGGGACCGGCTTTAATGAATCCTTGAGGACGAGTTGCGTCACCCGTTACTTTCCGTCTTCCCTTTCTTTTTTTTTTTTTATTCTCTTCTTTTCCTTCAGTTCGCGTGTGCGCTCGGGATAAAGATAAGAATTTGCGCGTTGCGAATACCTCAAATCCCAAAAGGCTATGGTACCGTCCTGGCTCGCGGTCGCAAACTGCCAGCTGAGGTCGTCCTCACTCGCGTTCGCTGGTAAACCGATGATTCTCCCGTTTTTGTCGATTTTGTTGTAAGCCGGCAGCCACACTATTTGTGATATCGGAGCTCGCTGGCTGTACTGCACCGAGGACATTGCAGCTGCTCTGATAACCGAGGAACTCGTCGATTCACGCATCCAGGTCATCAGCGATCTCATTGCTACTTTATATTTGACTTGGGTAGTTGTTTGCACCATCACCGCTTCGACCTGCTCGATTTTTCCAGGTATCGACCAAATGGCAATCTATTATCGCACGATAAAAATAAAACCGGTTAAATAAGATACTGCGGGTCGCGCATGAGGTTGAAGCAAAACTCAATATGACAATTAGCACTTGTCCACTGGCGCATCCACCGACGATTATATTTCCATCGAGAGGACAAATCGAGACCGCGGTTACTTCTCGCGAACATTCGAGTATCAATTTCGGGGTGAGGCAGTCGTTGAACGACCAGATAAGAACCTCATTTTTACCCTCGCAGGCCTTCAGTACCTGAATTCAATTTACAAATCAGAATTCTATTTTTTTTCGTCGGCAAATTGACCGATTTGTCGATGAAAGTGCCGAGGGAATTTCGTCGCAATCAGGCGCCGAACGCGATGGTAAGTACCCGAGAGTTTATACTAAATGTAATTTTGTCTCTCCACGTTGAGCTTTCGGCTGTTACCGTAGAGTATTTGTGTCACATTGATGAAACAGATAGTTTAAAAAATATATTCTTTAATGTTTATCTAAAAATTCTAGAAAAGCTTTGCAAGTGGTGATGCTGTCGAAGATCTTTTAATCGGAAATTCGCTCATGGTTTTAAATTTGACTATAACAATTTAAAAAGCTAAATTTTTCATATATTTTCTCAAAGTCAAAACAAAACCCTACCAAAAGGGCAGGGACCCTTTTACACCGTGTTACGTCAGAGGAAGCGCCTTGTTTTCGCGCTAGTACCAAGGGAAGCAATCGTGACGAATCTCTAGCAGTTATCGTGTTTAAAATGTCGGTAATCGGTGTCAGTGACGACAATCGGTATCAGTGTCTACGTTATTGTCTCGAATCTAATAATCAGTCCTATCGTGTTCATTATTTGAATATTTCGGTGCTTAGTGATCTCATTACGTGTTCAGCGCGCATGTGCCGCGCCATCCTGCACATGTGTGATTATTCGCGTAATCTGTGCCAATGTTTTATGAGTATGAGCATCCGTGTGAATATTTCTGTGTCTGTGAGTGTCAGCGAGTGTCAGCCTCTGTCTATGAGTATCAGTCACTATGTGTGAATATCCAATAGGCATGAACTTCATCATTGTATAGATTATTTATAAACTGGGTAAGGCGGTAACGAGTAAATTCTACAAATTCATGCATATTTCAGTGTACCAACGAATTTCGACATCTATTCAATATATTTGAAGGGTAGAAAATCAATTAGTCGGAACATTTTTTTTTCTGTTTGGAAAGTCGTTAAAAACGAATTATATTCCGCTTCCGCTATGTTCAACCATACGGCGCCCGTCCAATAGTTCTCCTGCCTATGGGCAAACAAATGGTACTTTCACACAAGGTTAGCGAATTATCCGAATCAACTAATGGCATCGCTATAAAAAAATAATGTAATTCTATTTTTCATTTTACGGATAATGACCACGTATGCCTTTATAATTGCAAAAACAGAGAACATTAAAAACAATTCTTATTTGTAACGATCATTTTATCGAGAATCTTTTTCGATAATAAAATTCCACGAAAGTAGTAAAAAAATAGGGTGGTACTAAAAATTATTGTTTAAAACCTTCTGTTATGCTTATCTTCTTTGCAGCATTACTAAAAGAAACAAAGCATATCATCGATAATTGATAGTTATTTTTAAAAATAACAAATGGAGAATGTGACTGTTCAGTAGATGAACGCAAATGAGGTTAATTCGCTCGCCTAATAGGGGATGAGAACTTTCCGTGACCCGATGCAACGACTCAACGAAACACAATTATTCGAGCTCTTTAATCGATATCCAATTAACGATGACATATTCAAAGTAATTTACCTCATCGTGAGGATATGGTCCCACGAGATTGTCACTTTTGCAATGTTCCGTGTACGCTGCCACGGCGATGCCCGTCCACAGCGGATGCCAGCATAGATCGTTAATTACTTTGTCATCTGACAATTTTCCATCGTGATAGCTCTGATGTTCGGTGTATGCTATTGGCACGGGTGGATGGGTGTCTCTCTCGTTGCGCACCAGATTCCCATAATCGTTCGTATAAATATCCCAAGTCGCATTTTGCATCACCTAATTGTGCAAATAAAGTTTGTTAGCAATATATCGGGGAAAGAGGTGAAAAACGAGTTTTTCACATAGCATTTTTGGAAAAATTTTAACGTCACACAATCCGAACCCCTCGATCAATTACTTCCAAATTGAACAGCCAGAAGTGTTTAATATTAGTCTAATTCTGTAGAAGGTTTCAACGCGACAATTCAAAATTTACTATAGTTACAGCACGAATTTCCTTTTTACGAAAAATTTAAACGTTGACAAAATCTGAACGTGTGCTTCAATTATCGCGTAACTTGTAAAATACTTGTCAAATTAAAAATTTTTTCTAAATGTGATTTTTCCATGTTTTAAAACATTCTCAACATATTGTCTTTAAAATATCGAAACAAATCAAAATAAAGTTTCCTCTACGAGGAAGCAAAAAAAAAAAAAGAAGGAATCGAAATCTATCACGAAACCTTGTCGCATATATCGTCTGTGTGCTTGTCGAGGAACTTTCTGATCGCTCGGGCTTTTTCTTCGCTGTAGGTGTCAATATTTACAGGCGTGTATTGGTAACGATACTGGAACCACGAGTTAACTGGCATCGACGGCGCAGTCTGGGCTCCGTTGTCACGGAGAGGCAAACAAGCCTGCTCACCCTTCGACACGACTTTTTTCGTTACGTTATTGAAGGTTTGTCGATAGGGCAACAACTCCACGTAACCGTCTCTCTGATCGTCCGCGTTCCGATCAATTAATCTGATGGGAGCGTTGAGTAAGTCCGATGTCGACTCCACCTGTGAACCACGATTTTCATAGATAGGAACGACCCGTGAAGTATATTCTCATCAAATTATTAAGGCAGTCTAATTAATCAACGTCGACTTTGAAGGGATTGGATAGAGTGCCATCACGGGAGGGAAGTTTCAAATTTAAAGGGAAAGGGTTCTTCAACCTCTCGCGTTATCTCAAACTATACGGTGTATTTAAAAAAAAATCTTAAACATACACTTTCTCTGTTTGTCTTCTTTCTATCACCGTATTTATCCAAAGCGCTTAAACGTTAAGATTTTTCATAAATATACTTTTTACGCCCAACGGCGTCGGCTCTTCCGTAAAAGCGATGTTAAAATTATCGACTTTTATCGACAATAGGCGCGGTAATGGGATAGAGAAAATTTATCATATTCAATCTCCACCGATGCAGTTCAGATTAACACGATCAATTATGCGGGAATGGAAACTATGCAAACTTCCTAGTATGGGTCATTCCAGGCCAAATCGATAGCGTCATAACCCTCGTATTATTTGTTTCCTTTCAGTATGCTGTAGTACGATGTAACAAAATACTCGATAACAATTATCAGATTTTATCGAAAATTGAATTCTTCATAGTCACCTAAAAATGTGAATGACTAAAAACCTACGTCAAATTTTTTATTCCACTCGGTGGGAAAATGGCGGGTTTTTCGCACACTTCGCCTGCGAAAACCCCCATTTTCACATCTTGTGAAATAAAATTTTGTTCGATTCTCGTGCGAAAAACGTTTCCTGATCTCGTGTGATTGCAACACTCGCCTTCGGCTCGTGCTGTAAACTCACACTCGTCTGAACATTTTTTTTCGCACCCGTATCGAAATGTACCATTATTGAACATTTTTTTTAGATTAATCCAGAGATTGGCGGGAAACTCGAAAGCGAACAAAAAAATTGTTGGTTCCTCATAGAGGAAGCTTTTTTTCTTTCGGTTCACCTGTAAATAAGCCAAGGCGTGTAGTTGCCCTACGTTATAAAATAATACAAATTCTTAATTTTTCAAGTGGTCGCCGTAGTATATCGCCTTTCTGAATTTCAATTCGGGGAGAGTTTTATTTCAATTCCGGGAAAGTTTTTTTTCTTCAGTGGTAGAGATTTTGGTAGAGTTTTAATATGGTAGAGATGTGTTCTGGTAGAGTTTCATTTCAATTTCGGGAAAGTTTTTTTTCTTCAGCGGTAAAGATGTTGGTAGAGTTTTATATTTGGTAGAGATGTGTTCTGGTAGAGTTGTGAGTGGTAGAGATATAAATGTGCGGAATTTCTTCGGATAACCTTTAAAAATTTTGTTTTACAACAATAAAAAATTTTGAAATAATTGGAAAAAAGAAAAATAGACGACGTAAAAAAAGTGACGGTTTCAGTATCCGTATTTTTTCTGACTTTGGTAAACGCCTTTTTCGAAAAAAAGAAAAAAATGCGTGTCAAGTGTTTTCTTAATTCGTACTACACATACTAAAAGGGAAACAAATAATACGATGGTCACGAGCCTGTTGATTTGGCCTGGAATACCCCATGTGTATAACTGCGTTAAGTTCGTCGAGTTCTTAATGCGTTTTCAATTTATATCGAAAATATCGAACCTCGATCTCAAAGAGAGGTCTCGTTCTTTTGACGATAGCGTCGTCAACCTCTTGACCGCTTCCCAGCTCGTTCCATATTCCCACCGTTTTGTAAACAGCGTTTCTCACGCGATCCTCCTGCTCGATTCTCAGATTATCGATGTTTCTCACAACCGCGTCTCTCCCAACTTCGGTTAGACAGATGTAAAATTGGGCTTCCTCGGTTGACGAGGGTGCGTATCCTATGAGCATATTCTTGTCAGGAAAAAGATTGATCTCATCCCTCACAGGTAGGAAGTCGCTGCTCTCGTCGTGAAGGTCTAAATTGTCCTCAATTATCTCCTTTCTCACGTAAATCCACGGATATTCCGTCGTGACGTTTTCACCGATAACGCAACCGACAATTTTCTGGGTTAGAGGGGATAAATTGATTCTGGCTATTCCCGACGTTCCCTGAACGAAAAAAATCGTCAATATAATTAATTGGTAAAACAGAGACGACGCGAACTCCAACGATCTAAAATTAAATTCCTCATATTGCTTGTTTTACCATAGATTCGGAATATCGAGGCTCTCGAGGTATGTCCGATTCCGTGATGCTCGTTTCATCGGCCTCGAAATCTTCTTCGTTTCGTATGGAAATATTTGACGTTGTGTACGAGTCAAGCTCATAGATGGTTCTTCTTCTTTCCGTAGACTCCGGCTCATCGTCGAACAGATTATCGATTTGAACTTGCCTTCTTTCCGGCTTCTTTCTAACGTCATCATCGACCAGACCTGATCAAAATTTTAGGTAAGGCTATGACCTAAAATTTGAACATCTGAAGGCCTTACACTGAGAACAAAACAGTGGTCGGTGCAACCAAAAATCACGGTTACTTTCAAAGCTGTTATTTGGTTGGTACAAGTAAAGCATTGTTTGGCTAAACAATGAATTCGCCTCTGCCGGTTCAAAATCTTTTTTTTTTATTCCTTAAGGCAAAATGAAATGGCCAAGCCTGTGAGAGAGATGGCTGCAATCATTCAATTGGCCTTTTTTAATGTTGCCGACCGTTTCAGTGCAAGAGCAAAATCGTATCGGATGCGGCATTAATTTGCCCATCCGGCGCGAATTTTTTTTGCCCGTATCAGTTGGAATCCAGCAACTTCCAGCAACTTGTCTTTCCTTTCGTCTGCCCGGGGAAAGACAATTTTTTCCTCGGATGTTACGGTTGTACGACAGAGTTTATTATACACTGTGAAAAAAAACCCTTGAGCCAACCAAATATGGATGGCTCAATGACGACTTAGGTGGCTTAACTACCGAGAGGTTGAGTTAACGACATAAGCTTGACTCAGCCTCGATGAGGTCTATTGATTCAAGTTCACCATAAGTTTCGCCGTATTTAACCTCACCTAGAGGTTGAGCCAAGCTTACGTTGTTAACTCAACCTCTCGTGGTTAAGCCACCTAAATCGTCATTGAGGTAGCCTTGTTTGTGTGGGTCAACCTCTTATGTGTGTTCGGTCCATCACCGATTTTTCTCTCAAATTTTGTTACCGACGGCGGAATTTTACATAACCATGAGACGAATAGTGTACAACCTTGCATTCTGCTGTCACTTTCCAGATTTTCGATTGCCTCTTTGGCAGCATCTGCAACCGATTCATGTCTGTCTTTAATCTCTAATGGCTCCTCAATATCAAAGTCCTCGGCCTCGTAATGCATTTCGGCTTCGTCCTCCATTTTTCTCGTCACCCCGTCGTCTATAGCACCGAACTTGTCAATACCGTCCTCTTCTAAAATATCTCCCAGTCGTCTGCGCGAATTTTCGTCCCAATTCATCGTTACAGGTGTAGGGACGCTGTGGTGAAAGAACAAAAAACAAATAAAATAAAATTGGGAAGCCTCTCGTTGAAACGCGATGGTCCTCGACGTCGAGAATGCGGCTGTCCCCGGAAATCACTCAAACGGTTTTGAAAATGAAATTGTCGGGCACTCCGGACTGTACAGAGCTCTCGTTAACTTTAGCTATTATCTCTATCTATCTGTCCCTTCATCGTCCGGTCGCGATTCTCTTGCGAAATGACATTCCGCCCGTCAGTTCATCGTCGATCTCGACTGTTTCTAAAGGAGATTCGTTTCGAGCCGTTTTCGATGACACTCGATTTTTTTCCATTAAAAAAAAAGGATGGAAAAAAAACAAAGAAAGATTCCCGGCAAGCTGAGAGTCGCTGCATACATATAAATATAATAGGCACTGCTACAGTTGCAACGGGCATCGACATTATTCGCTATTGAAACTCGATACGTTGCGAGTATGAAGGGGCTTGTCTGTACAGTCCATGCGTTACGACGTATGGCGTGGCCCTAAAGTAATCACTATTACTGCCTCCCTGCTATATTTATTCCCATTTACATGCTGTGTATCCGGTATACTCTCTATCTGCCAGTGTCCACTGTGCAGCTTTCGCGAAAATGTGCGGCGAAGCGCGTGCGTAAACATGAATCTTGTTGGAATAATATGGGCGAACAACAGGAAGTATAAGCCTTGCACGTCGTGTGTTCCCGGCAGGGTACCTTGTCAAAGCGCTGTATGTTCTGCTCTTATCGTCAGGTTTTTTTGATTAGATTTGAGTTTTTTTTTTTTTTTTTTTTTTTTGTTTATCGACCAAACACGCACGGGATCTGTCGTATATATCGAAACTCCGCGAGCTGTATACCTGTGTACTTCAAACCCCATCATTTTCTTTTATTGGTTTCTGACCTTTTTGTTGTACTGTATTCATTCGTATGTGTACGAAGAACTAATTAAGGTGGTGCTTGTGATACAGTTCCGCTAAACGTGAGTTTCAGAGAAAATTTTGGACACTTCTCGATGGGATAAAAACCTGAAAAAAATCAAGTGTATGGGAGATGCTGCAAAGATTGTTTTTGTGAAATAATAATTACAAGGTGTCATTAACAAATTGATGAAAAAAATTATTATTCAACAAATTACCCGGCAACTTAACTATTTTCCTTCATAAAAATAATTCGTTTATTTTTTTGAAGACGTATGGATTTTTTCAGAATTTTTTTGTAATCTTTGAAACGCGCGTTTTTCTATATTCAAGCTGTGAAAAAACGCAATTTTCAAAGATTACAAAAAGTTCTGAAGAAATTGCGCTCTATGTTCTACTTCTATCGCCAGGTTTTCCTAACGTGATTTTTCTCGTTTCTTTTTTGTTCAATTTGGCTTCGACTTGAGCGATTTCTTTTTTTTTTTGTTTATTGAGCAAATACGCACTCCACCTATCGAATTTATTGAATTTTCGTTAGCTGTATACATAAGTCCTTTAAACCCCATATTTTTTATTAGTTTCTGACATTTGTATTGTACTGTGTACATACGTATGAGTGCAAAGAACTAATTAAAATAAATGAGCGACAGAAAATTGAAGCGTTTTAAAGGTTTCAACATAAAAAGGAAACGGGCCGTGATGAAATTCAGCAAATTTCTTCGTACATCTACAGGGCAATAGTTTTCGGTCTCGGGTCTATATGATACGCGTGGTGCTTCGTTAGATCCAGGTTTTTTTTTTTTTTTTGCACTCCGACAAGAAGCCCTAGCGAATGAATGAAGATGGGAACCTAAACGAGCGAGCGAGGAAAGTGGTGTCTCTAGGTATAGTACAGTATAGTTGGCAAATTATGCGTTCCGCGGGACAATATCTTGGGGCGACGCTGCACGTACGTATTATGCGGGGAGCTCGCTCTCACCAGGTTCCACTCGCAACGTGAAATCGTGTTAGATCTGCTTAAATTATGTAAAGGGATTAGGTTATATGCCGGAGATGGGAAGCTTCGGTTATGTATGTGTTGGAGTAGTCTTCCTCTCTCAATCTCTTCTCTAATTCGCTTCCCCGTCCCGAGCAAGTGGCGACTTATGCAGTTTTTGAGGTAAGTGCAGACTCGACGAAACTTTGGATAGAATCTTGCCGACGCGATTTGAATCGAGTACAAAATGGAATCTTACACCTTCTTTCCCTCTATGCACGCCCAGAGAAAAGGTAGAATTACATTCTAATATATAAGTATATTGAAATATCGTTTCTTTGATTGGAATATATTTTCATTTGGGCGAACAAACATTTTTTTTTATCTCCCGACTGCCCGCTAGGGCAAAAAGACGGGAGTTATTAGAATGCAGCTATAAGAGTTACTTCCCGAGTAGAAATTTTCACGCGTTACATCGGGCCCTGATAAGGTCCCGGGAAGCCCTGAAAGGGCCTGATAAGGCCTTATCAGGACCCGATGTAACGCTCGAAAATTTCTACTCGGGTTGTTACACCTAAATAATTTTATTTGCTCAAGAGGATGTGAAACATGTTCTCAGCGTGTTTCTCTCGCTCCGCCGAGAGCGCCACTGATGCCATCTCTCTCGCACTCCATAGTGTTTCACATGCTCTTAAATACATTACTTAAAATGGGCGACTTGAGTAAGAATTTCTTCGGGTCAAATCGATGTGATACTTAAAAAATTGTAGCAATCTGTAATTTAGAGTCCGGGCGACAGGAGCGCTGTGCGCTTCCGTGTGCTGGTCCTGTCAGAGTCAGCCATCTATCCACATTTGGGACGTTTGTGTCAGTGAGTGCGTTGTGGCTCGAGATGTAAGGTAGCTATGTCGGTTCACTGGAGTCATAGACATCAGTGTTTATATGACATAAAAAAAGCTGCAAATTGAAATTTTCATATGGCCTTCACATAATGTTCCTTTATTTGCAAAGCTTCTTCTATGAGGAAGCATTTTCTGTATTGTTGGCTTCCTCATAGAGGAAGCTTCGCAAATAAAGGAACATTATGAGAGGGCCATATGAAAATTTCAATTTTTACCTTTTTGAGGAAGCCATATGAAAATGTTTATTTTCAACTTTTATGAGGAAGCGATTTGAAAAGTTCTATTTTCAACTTGTTTTAACGTCAACGTCGTCTTTGCCGTTTATGCAAAACGACTGGCCGACTCAGGTTCAACGCGAAAAAATACACCGATGTCTTCGCTTTGTTCGATCTGTGCACCTGTCACGTTCCGCGCGGGAATAATTTTTATTTCGAATTTTCTCGCGCAATTCGTGACTATAACTCGCGATATAGCACGTACAGGCTCGTCAGCGGCGGG
>JAPYZC010003507.1:0-23675 GCA_030522665.1 Ichneumoninae sp. A BG-2022a | reverse complement strand
TCTCGTGTGCTCTTCAATTTTCGAGAAGATCGACAATATTTACTGAGCCATCGATCATGGATCGAAGAGTAGAATAATCGAGCCGAAGCTGCTGCACGCGGATCTCATTTTCATTTTGTAAACATAACTGAACCGTGGCAATTAACTGCTCGCTCGGTTAGCGTTTCATCCACGATCGTAAATTGCGAAAATTCATCCTGGCCGTCCATCGTTTCCAGAATCGATATTTTGCGATTTTTTTTTTTTTTTTTTTTTATAAACTCGTCCTCACATGTCTCGTGTGCTCTTCAATTTTCGAGAAGATCGACAATATTTACTCAGCCATCGATCGCGGATCGACGAGTCGAATAATCGAGCCGAAGCTGCTGCACGCGGATCTGATTTTCATTTTGTAAACACAACTGAACCGTGGCGATTAACTGCTCGGTCGGTTAGCGTTTGATCCGTGAGAAGGGAGAATTGTATTCTCGTCCACGAAGAACCTCCGCACGTTCCCGGACCACGTCGGCGCTCGCGAGATCGTCCTCGAAGTTCGAGTGCGCCGCAAGAAAAATCCAGCTCGATAGTAGATCGTAAACTGCGAAACTTCATCCTGGACGTCTATCGTAGCCAGTGTGCTGCATCGCTAAGTGCTCCCCGACGGCTCTTCGCGGTAGCTGTCTAAGTGGTTTAATTAACTCGCAGGCCTGGATTACCCCGTGGGCAGCCGCCCAGGCTCCACGCTTTTACGAGCTCCAATTCTGTGCTGCCCGGAAGTTCTTCCCCTCAGCGGCAGCTCCGAGGTGGTTCGGAGCCGCGCGCGAACGTTCGAAAAAACACCGAAAAGAAACTGGAGCATCGCACCTGAACCCTCCATGTTTCGAACAAGTTATTTTGTATTGAACTTACGTCTCGATCTGAGCCGGAAGGATTGAGACGGAGCTTCGAGGGAACTTTCGACGAATTCAGGCAAAAAAAAGCAAGGTTTGTTTATTTTTTATATCGGTTAAAATAATAGTATTAAAAAAATATTAGTTTTGATTTTTTTTGTCAAATGAAAAACCTTTTTTCGCCCGAAATTGTCAAAACCTCTCTCCGTTTCTTAAGCTTCAAGTGGTTGTTCGACGAATGTAGGTGAAAAAGCATAATTTATTTTATTTTTATATCAGTTAAAATAAACATATTAAAAAAATTGAATTGATCTTCTTGTTTTCAAATTTAAAAAAAAAACCTTTTTTTGCCTGAAATTGTCAAAAGCACTCTCCGTTTATTAAACTTCAAGCGGATGTTCGACGAATTCAGGCAAAAGGCATGATTTATTTTATGTTTATATCGAGTTAAAATAATCGTATAAAAAAATTGAGTTGATATTTCTGTTTTCGAATAAAAAATACTTTTTTTCATCCAAAATCGTCGAAACCACTTTGGGTCTCTTAAATATTTATCCTATTGCAATCAATTAGTGCCCACCTTGGCCTCGAGCTTGTCGTTGTCGTGCTTCAGATGATTTCGCTCCTGCTCGAGCCTCTCCACCTTTGCTCTCAGCACCTCCAATTCCTCCTGCAACAGTGACGCACGAACGATGTCATTAATGTTTTTTGGCCGGAGATCAAAGAACGCGCCGATGCCAAACCCCGTCGATTTCTACGATTTGTAGCATCGGCGTGTTTTTACGCGCGACAGGTCTCGCAGCTCATCTGCATTTATATTACTTCCGGTTTTATGTTAATAAGATCGAGAGACTCGACGAGTAACATAATGGCCGCGCATTTATCTCGGCCAGCGGCTAATGCCAAGCCGTCTACTCTCACGTCCGGTAGAAAATTATCTCGCGAAGCGAAATAGAAGTTTCGCATTTTCAATGCGAAAGGTTGGCGGAGAATGGTTCGCGATTTGTTTATCGGCAAGGGAACCAAATCGCCAAGTGATGAGCGGCGAGGGAACTTTTCTTTTCTTTTTTTTTTCTTTTCCGTCGTCTCACCGTTCGAGCTTTCAGCTGGTCCTCGGTACGATGAACGTTCAGCAGAGGCGCTACTTTCACGTACAATCTCCACCATGGCCATTCTCGTACGGACATGAGTTTTCTCACGTTTCTCTGTATGCATCTCACTGCCAGGTCTTGTAGCTGCAATCACCATAGAAATTGCTTTATAATAATTGCCTTATTAGAATAACGGAAAAATCATACGGAGTGTTACAAAGTATCCGAGCTACACGTGAACTTTTATATTTTGTCGTTTAATTTATTGAGATTGTTTTTTTAATTTTTCTTCGACAAGCTGCGGCTTTGAAATGATCTACTTTGGGAATTATCTTCATGTGATTTTCATTGAAGAAACTAAAATTTTGGTTTCTACCCTCGTCGGGGCGCCTTTTCGGAGTCTCTTCGATGGAAACCGGAAGAAGAGGATTCACAAATTAGGCGAGGAAAGTTTTCTCATCGGCCACAGCCTTCAACAACTATAATTGCTCTGTTACAATTGCGTGACTACAATAGTGGAAAAATCGTACAGAGTGTTACAAAGTATCGGAACTACGTGTGAACGTGTATACTTTGCCGTATAATCGATAAAGATTGCTGTATAATAATTGCGTGACTACAATAGTGGAAAGATAGTACAGAGTGTTACAAAGTATGGAAACTACATCTGAACTCGTATACTTTGTCGTATAATCGATAAAGATTGCTCTATAATAATTGCGTTATTCCAATAATGGAAAAATCGTACCGAGTATTTCAAAGCATAGAAACTACATGTGAACTCGTATACTTTGTCGTATAATCGATAAAGATTGCTTTATAATAACTGCTTTGTTCCAATAATGGAAAAAACAATACAGAGTGTTTCAAAGTTTCGAAACTCTACCCGAACTTGTACATTTCGCCAAAAAAATGTTAACTTTGTTAAATTCAAATTCCTCGAGTTATTACATTGCTCGAATTATTATCTTGTTAATTATTATTAATATTAATAATTATATTCATTATTATTATAGATAATAATTAATTATTAATTAATTATTATCTATTTAATCTTATTACCTTCAGTGTATTGAGTTTTCTGCGAGCCAAGTATCCCCTGCATCTCGCCTGCAGCAGAATAATGTGTCCCGTGAGTTTCTCGTCCCGCTGCGACTCCAGTCGCTCCAGGGCACCGGACCGGAAGAATATCTGTAGAGTGAAAGAGGCGTGAAGTTTGAAATTAGTTACTCGTAAAAAAAGGAGAAATTTGCATATCCTCTCGGTATAGTTATTGGGGGGCGGGGGGGGGGGGGGGGGGGGGGCGGGGGGGGGGGGGGGGGGGGGGGGGGGGGGGGGGGGGGGAGCGACGAACACGTAGCGAGCGATCGTCCCGCTTCGCGAGACATTGGGTCAGGCGAGGAGCTCTCGAGGTCGTCGAGATCGGTGACCCAGTGAAACAAAATCTCGAGGAAAAAAAAGAACTTTCACGCGTTCTCAACCGGTCGTGTATTTCATCGGACGAACTTTGAGACATCTTCGATGAAAAAAAGAAAAAGAAAAAAATTAAGAAATTAATCGACAATCCTCGTTCTCTTTTTTCCACACTCAATCCCAGTCCACTCGATCAAGTTAAAAAAAGTCTCCCTCCAGACACCGTCCAAACCGGCAAACAGAAAATTCCTCGAATTCGTGAGCTAAAACATGTTTTTTTTTTCTCATCCCAATTCAACAAAACCCGGCGAACTTTCCTGCTAACAACGCCATACCGGTTTCTAATCTCGTCTCTCGTGACGACCTCTAAGCAAACCGTCGCTCGTCTCCGAGATGCTACAAAGATAGTGTTTGACAAACTCCCGAGTGGAATCCGGCGGAAAAAAATGACCTGTTCTCCGTTGACCTCCAGCGCGGACCTCTGGCCAGTGGTTTCGATTTTCGGTCCATCGTCGAACCGCCCGACGGTCGTGGTTCTCTTGCTCTTGGTGTTCTCCTCCCAGCTCTCGATGCTGCTCGCCCCGCTCGAGGTCGAGAGGCTGCTCTTGAGTGTCCTCTTCTTGGTCTCGTCGGGAACGAATCGCTGGACGATCGGCGTCGCGTCGAAGACCTCGATGGTCCTCTCCAGGCTCGAATCAAGGTCATTTATGATTTCCTTGAGGAACCTCTCGCTCTTCTGGAAGCTCTTGAGTTCCCTCCGAGCCTCCTCCTTCCACTCGACGTCGTTCTCGTTGCTCATGTGACCGCTGTCCTCCGAGCAGTTTCCGTCCGAGGAGTAACCGTTGCTCTTCTCCTCCTTCGACTTCTTCGCGACGACCCGGTCGATGATCGTCACCGGCGAGTCTTTTATCTTGGGCCAGGTGTCCTGAACGCTCTCCTTGGAGGTATCGGTGTTCTTGCAGTTGAAGAAGTTCACCAGGTGCTCGATGTCCTTGGCCCGCTTGCCGTTGACGATGGACTTCCGGTTCTCCAGGGCGCTCTCGTGGTTCAAGGTCGGGGGCTTTTTGCTCAGGTTGACCGTCGCGCTGTTGATCCTCGACGACGAGTTGGGCTTCGGTTTGACTTCCGGTGGCTCCGGACCCTGGCACCTCCTAATCTGCTGCTCCCAGTTCCTCCGGATCTCCTTTATGCTGATTTCCGGCTCGCGCCTCGAGAGAAGACTCTCCTGGCTCCTGGCGATCGACCGGCTCTTCTCCAGCGTTTGGTCCTCGACGGTCTTCCGTGCGTCGCCCGCCCGGTCAACGAGCCTCCTGGCCTTCTCCCTTCCGCCCTCCGGAACGCCGCCGGAAACGCTCGAGTTCGCTCTCTCCTGTGACCTTGAAACCTTCCTCGAAGTCTCCTCGTCGTCGTCGAGCTCGGCCATGAGCTCCGCGGCTCTCTTCTCCAGGTCGAAGCCCGCGTGGCCTTCGAAATTCTCCGAAGCTCTCGGGGGTTCGAGCCGGGAGTTCGAATTCTCCGTCGCCGTCGACGGATCGAGCCCGGATCGACTCTTCGTCTCCTGGAGATTCTCGTAGATCGGACCGGGGGTCAGGACGTCGGGCGCTTCGTCCGCGACCTCGCGCCCGACGTAGAGGTCGTCGACGCCGAGGGCGGCGTCGACCTCGTCGAAGTCGACGACCACGGGCTGTAACTTCTCAGCGAACCGATCTACGATCGATAGATCGGCGAGAGACTGGCCCAGGCTCGTCTGGCTGCCGAGGTGGTGGGTGAGGAGGGGGATCTTGCTGGGCCTCAGGCCGGACACCGACTTGGCCCTCGACATCCGCCCGCAGCCTGCCGTACCGTCCGACGGTACGCTCCAGAGGCTCGTCGTGCGGTTCAGGTTGCTCTTCGGGGCGCCACTTCCGGTCTTCTCGACTCTGCACTCCCTCTTCGGCTCCATCGAGCCGGTGCTCTGTCGGTAAGCGCGCTTACCGACCGAGTCCGCGTCTGCAGGCACGCTCCACAGGCTCGTGGAACGGCTGAGACTCTTCTTGCGCAGCGCTTCCGGTTTGCGCGGAAGCTTCTCCGGCGTGACGCTGAGGCCCTTCTTGAGGAGCGCGCGGTCCTCGAGGATCGTGCACGAGGCCGACCCGGGCTCCTTGGCGCGCCTCTTGTGCTCCGGGCGCGACGTTACCGACGGCGATGGCCTCGCCGGAAGTCGAGGATCCGCTCGACCGGAAGTCGAGGAACGGCTCGACGCCACCGGCGGCGAAGCGTCGCGACCGGAAATGTGGACTATCGTCACGTTGCTCGGCATTCTCGGGGCTATCGCCCGGGGCGACTTTACCGACGGCGATGACCTTGGCAGACCGGAAGTCGGCAGCTTACGAGACGCCGAGGGCACTTCCGGTCGCGTCGACTGACGCAGCGTCGGCGTCGGACGCGACACGTTCGGACTGCTCTTCGCCTTCGAGAGCCTCGCCGCCGGCACTCCCGTCGATGAGGCCTGGCTACTACCGGTTCCCGACCGCTGGACACCCGCGCCCACCCTCGGGACACTCTTCGCCGAAGACATCCTCTCGAGAGCGCGACAGCGAATCGCCTCTTGGACCGGACTCGAACGAACCGTTAAACCGTTATTCACGGCTCACCAGCCCGAGGAAAAAATCACTTCGCGGATTTCAGAGGTCGGGCGCTTTTCCGGGGAGCGAGCGAGGGGAACGCTTTGAGACCCTTTCGTCGCTTTTTGCTTTTTTATTTTGATCAGGGGCTTCGTCACTCACTCGAGCTCCTCCCGGGGTTTCCTTCTTGGCGATTCCGAATGCCGGGCATCGCTCCTGCCTTTCGCCACCTCGATTCTCGATTTTATTGTTCTTTGGAAGATTTTTGTTCTTATGTTTTTTTTATATTTTATTTTATGATTTTTTTAAGTATTTTATTTTATGATTTTTTAAAATATTTTGTTTTATGATTTTTTAAAATATTTTGTTTTATGATTTTTTAAAATATTTTATTTTATGATTTTTTAAAGATATTTTATTTTGTGATTTTTTAAAGATATTTTATGTTTTGTTTTTTCAAATATTTTATTTTATATTTAACTTTGTTTTACGTTTTTTTTTTTAGTAAAATGGTGTGGAAAAGTGTTGTCGGGCGGTCGGTCGGTTCGTTACTGGAATAAGGCCGGTGGCGAGGAGGCGAGACCGTTGTCTCTGTTCCTTATCGCGGGTCGGCTCGAGTCGTGAATGAACTCGATACGCGCCAGCTCTGCGAGATTCCTCGTCGGTTCTCTCGGGGGGTTTATTTCGATCGTTGGAACTGGGCACTGAACTTCGACGATGGTTCGTTTACTGTTTTTCTCGGTTGGCCGGCGCACTCGTTAACGGCTCGTCGAAAAAAAAAAAAAAAAAAACAAACAAAAAGTTCGTTGCCGAACCTCCGGAGCGTTCGTGCGCGATCTGTCGACGGATAATCGAGAATTTGTTTGACTTCTCGACGAGGCGTTGTGCGGAGAAACATACGAAGGCAGAGAATTCGCAATTTATTATTTTCAAGTCCAGGCTAGTCCGATCTACGATTATGTATTGTTACGTCGTAGCTCATTTGTTTCGATGTTTGGCGTTGGCGATTCCGAACGCCGTCCAATAATGGTCGCGCTAAGATAGTTCGCCAATGAGGACACCTGTGTCTGCGGCGTTGTACCCTCGGCTACTTTCCTACGAGTTTACCGTTATCGATATCGTAAACCACAGCTCGTACTCTCGGCCGCTCTCTTGACGGCTCTTCGCGCAAGAGACTTACTATTGTTGTTATACCAAAAGCTTGAGGCCCCGAGAATCGATTATCGAAGTGAAATCGGGACGGCGAGAGCCAATGGGAGAACAGCCAATGAAAACATTGTTATTCTACAGTGCAAATTTATCATCAGAACCAAAGAAACATTAACGACAAATAATCAAACGAATAATCAATCTCGTCGACGTGAAAAAAAAAAAAAATTGCTGTTGCGAATTCTCTCCTCGTATTCGCCGTGCAACGCTCTCGTGCGAAAGTCTAACAGTGTGCGAAAGAGGCGTTAGACCGTCGATAGCACTGTAATGAAAACAAACGAAAGAAAGCACAAACTCTATCGAGCGAGTTTCCTCGTGATTCCAGCGTCGAAAATCGAGTGGTCGTCGATATTAAGATTTCGGTAGTGTCGCGTAAAGCTCCTCGATCGAATTGCAAGCTACCGAGCGATCGTGGCTGTCGGCGCGACGAACGGGTACTGAGTTCAGGAGCTCGGGTTCGGATTTTCAGGGGGACTAGGCGGCGAGCCTCGCGTCTCGTGTGTCAGGTGCGCTACGAGCAGCCCCCTCCGACGCCCGGGCAATGAAAACAGCATCGGCGGTCTCCCGAGCCGCAGGACGAAGGAAACGGGCGAGTGAGGGGAACGGGAATGGGACGGGGAAGAACACACGCCGGTGTAGGCGAGAGAGCGTTCGGGGGGGCCGGAGAGGATACACCGGACGGGAACGGAGAGACATCGGCATTAGCGAAGAAGTCGCACGAACGCACACAAATACGGTGGGGAGGCAGCGCGCCGCGAGAGGGCGCTCGCGCAGTCCGGCGCGCGATGGCGCACCGTTGCACGCACACGTCGCTCTCTCGCATCGAGTTCTTGACACAGAAAAAGGAGGAGGCGGCAAAAATTGCGGAGACTAATGAAACAAGAAAAATAAAGAGACGTGCTTCGAGAAGCGCGCATAGACAATAGGACGATAATATACGGGGAGAGAGAATAAAAGATCATCGAGAAGGGAGAGACACATATTCGACCGGCAAACTGAGGCTTGTTTCCGATGGAGGGAAAAAAGGTCACGCGCAGATATACATACAATGACGAGGAAAAAGGAAGAGCTTTGGGGACGACGGGGAACAGGTGTGGAGGGGGAATCTCGACGGGACGGCGGAGCGGCGAAAGGAACCGAACGAGGGAACGAGATGGAACTGTGTGCGCAACAGGTACATCCAGAGGGAACTCATATTTCTCGGAGCCGACAACACGACTCGGCGAGCGGGGAGGGGGGGATTCTCTGACGTTCCGTGTCTTGTACGAGAGCACACACCGGAGGGGGGGAAGGGACATGCGGTGATGTTTCACGGTCTTTCTCTCTCTGGATGTAAAGCGCAAAGCTGTGTGTGGGACGGATGTCGGGCCTCGCGAAGAGGACTCTCGTGTGCAGGTGGAGAGAGGAAAGAAGGAACTGCAACTTGCCGGATCGACAACCGGTCCCTGCCGCCGCTCACTACGGGGCTCGATGCATTATCTTGAAGAAGCTCACTCTTCAGCAACCGTCTCTCCCTTCTATCGCTCAACCTTCTTTTCTACCCCCCCCCCCCCTCCTTGACTCTGTCTTATTATTCGATTTATTTATTTTTCTCATCCCTCGAGAGGATTGCGGCCTCTGCGTTTTTTTCTCTCTAGCGACGTTGATGCGGCTACACGTCCGAGGGGACTCCGCGCGCATCGATGAACTCTTGAAAGTCTCTCGCGGAGGAGTTATATTGTTGTGAAGGGGACGCGTTAATGACTTCGGCACGGCCAAGGGCGCAAACGCGTCGGGCTTTTCGAGACGCAACAATGTCCCGCTGTTGCGCTTCGAAGAATATTTTGTTCTACGAAAAGAAAACTTTATCGGGAGATTCAAAATGGCGGACCGAGTAGTTAATGTTTTGCTCGTTTAGAAAGGACGTAAGAATAATGTTTTTTAACACACTTATTACCCGAGCAACTCTGCGGCGGTTGTACAAAAACTTGGGTTAATTTAAAAAATAAAGATTTTTTTACGATAGATGGGTTTTATATTGGAATATTTTATGGGCGGATATTGCTTACAATGTACGAGTTCGCGTCGCTTTATAACCGATCAGCGTTTTTTTTTTAAGAACTTCATTAGCTTAGTTTTCGAGATAATATTCTACAATGTATAAAAATATTTTCGTCCCCGAAATGGCAGACAAAGTACTATTTTTTTTCTTCTTCGGACAGGATGTAAAAATAATGCTATTAATAATTTTTACCACCCGAACAATAATCGAACACCGAATGGCAGAATAGTACGCCGTGGCGGATGCAGAAAAACCAGGCTTAATGTTTCTTTCTTTTTACGATAGCTGTCGTGTTTATATTGGAATATTTTATGGACGGATATTGCTCACAATGCGCGCGAGTTCGAGAGGCTTTTATGTGTAACCGATCTGTGTTTTTTTCGAGAGTAGTTAATATTGCCGGTAACTGTGGTACAAGATAAAGTGTGCTACAAGTAAGAAGCGATACGGTTTTTCCGTCTCAGGATATACCGGTGAAACGATGAGAAATATTACGGCGGTTAATCTTGCCGCGGGACGACAACCGGAAGTGGGATGATCTGAGAAGAATTGCTGGCTGCAACTAGCGATAGATTTGAGGCGACCGATTGGGCCGGAGAGGCCCGAGGGACTCGACGATAAGTCGCACCGCGCTGGATGGATCTCGAATAGGAATAAATGAAGATACAAAACACCAGCGGCGACGCTGCGGACGGGGAACGGCCGGCCCGGAGCTCAACACCGGTTGCGCCACACAATCAGCTCAGTAACAAAATAAAATACACTGTAAATACATTTTTTTTGAAAATTAATGAACGGTATTGAAAACTTTTTTTTACATAAACTAGTTCTGTAATTTCAAACACATGGGCGTCGCAATTTTACAAGAAAATTGTTACTTTTAATCGACATTTTTGTCGATTTTTATGTCATTTTTAATTAACATTTTTGGAAATGTTAATGGTATTTTCAATTAACTTTTTTTTTTATTTTAATGTTATTTTTAATGAATTTTTTGTAAATGTTACTAAGCACTTGAATAGTGTTAATAGCGAATCTAATTTAATTAATTAATTTTTTTTTGAAAAGTAATGAACGGTATTGAAAACTTTTTTTTACATAAACTAGTTCTGTAATTTCGAACACATGGGCGTCGCAATTTTACAAGAAAATTGTTACTTTTAATCAACATTTTTGTCGATTTTTATGTCATTTTTAATTACCATTTTTGGAAATGTTAATGGTATTTTCAATGAACTTTTTTTTTATTTTAATGTTATTTTTAATGAATTTTTTGTAAATGTTACTAAGCACTTGAATAGTGTTAATAGCGAATCTTCTTAATGTCTTTTTTGATTTCTTTTCGCTACGTTTTAGTGATAAATTTGTGCAAATTTATATGCGATGGATTTTCCTTTCACATTGTTCTTGGCGACGTCGCCTGCCGCTGTTATAACTGGGCCCAATTTTACAAGAAAATTGTTACTTTTAATCAACATTTTTGTCGATTTTTATGTCATTTTTAATTAACTTTTTTTTTAATTTTAATGTTATTTTTAATGAATTTTTTGTAAATGTTAGTAAGCACTTGAATAGTGTTAATAGCGAATCTTCTTAATTTCTTTTTTGATTTCTTTTCGCTACGTTTTACTGATAAATTTGTGCAAATTTATATGTGATGGATTTTCCTCTCACATTGTTCTTGGCGACGTCGCCTGCCGCTGTTATAACTGTGCCCAGCCCGTTATTAAATAAATAAATAAATGACTTTTAGGCAACAGATTTATAATTTTAATACCTGGTATTTTTATTTCACAAAAAATAAAAATTAACGTTCAATTAGTGTAAGTAACCCGAGTAAATTTCAAGTTCCAGTACGTTAGATTCCCAATTTATTTTTACAGTGTGGTTAATATCGCAATACATTAAATTATATTTTTTTCGCTCGGGTACGAAACAAACGATTTGTGGTGTAAAAGTGGCGAATTGCGCGAACTCGGATTTGCGATTCATCGGGCCATTGGCCGGGAGGGTTCAAGAACGAGTTTCGGCTCGCGGTCTCCGGTGCTTACACCTGGCGAATTTGCGCGGCGAGAGAGAAGCCTCCGCCCGAAAGTTTTCACCGCGAAAACTTTCGCTCCGTCCCGGCTCGGTTGTGTGGACCGAGACCCGCGGTTTTAACCACACCCACGTGTAAATCGTCGGGGAGGAGGCAATGTCAGTTGTGACTTTTATTATCCCACCGTTTTATTTTTTTTTAATACTTCTTTTTGCGGTAATAAAAAGTTTCGTCATACGCAGCGCGAGAAAGAGATCGGCAATCGAAGAAACGATGTGGCTGGAGCGTCGCGAGATCGGTAATATTCAACGGGTGAAAGTTTCCACGATAAGATGAGCAAATTTTAATAGCCATTTAAATTATAAAATTTCTTTACCGGGAGGCGCGTTAAGTCATACCGATAGAATCGTCCCGCAGCTGCTTAAGCAGGGAGTCTCGTTGCGCGCTGACTTCGCATAAGTTCGACAACAATAAGCGAAAATTGCAAGTACTTCTCGATGGTGTAAAAATCTGAAAAAAAAATCATGTATTCTACATAATAATAATTGCAAAATGTTATTAACAAATTCATAAAAAAATTAATTGGTTAACAAGTTACCCGGCAACAAAACTTTTTTTTTATGAAAATGATTCATTTATTTTTCTGAATACGTATGAATTTTTTCAGATTTTTAAGTAATCTGAAAAAGTAATTTAAGTTGATTTTGTGTTCTATAAAAAAAATAAAAAATCAACGATTACTTAAAAATCTGAAAAAATTCAAACTTTTTCAGAAAAATAAACGAATCATTTTCATTAAAAAAAAGTTTTGTTGCCGGGTAATTTGTTAACCAAGTAATTTTTTGATGAATTCGTTAATAACATTTTGCAATTATTATTATGCAAAATTAATCTTCTCAGTACCTTTAGTATACATGATTTGTTTCTGATTTTTACACCATCAAGAAGTATTTGCAATTTTCTCTTATTGTTGTCGAACTTATGCGAAGTCCGCGCGCAGCGAGACTCCCTCCAATAATGGCTGACCGCTACAGTGCGACTTCCTATAAATCCCATTTCTTCGGTCCGCTCTTTTCAACTTGTTTTAAAACTAAATGAACGAATGAATAAATAAATAGGTAAATAATCGATTGCCTCTTCACTCCCTCGGCTGCGTATTTTGTATTTAGTATTTTTATATGTAAATTTATGATAATTGATGTGTGCCGTTGTATATTTTGGGTGACAATATTTATCGCCCTGTAAATGAGTTATACCCGTAAAACTGAATAAATAAATAAATAAATAAATAAATAAACGAATAAATAAAAGAATAAAAAAACGAATAAATAAATGAATAAATAAACGAGTAAATAAATGTATGAATGAATGAATAAATGCATGAAAAAATAAGTAAATTGGCGCCGATTTGGCAGTCTATTGACGGGAGGATATCGTTCGAAAAGCCTTCGAGATAACCGTCGAAGAGGCGGCCGCGTGAAACGAGCGTATCGGGAGAAACTTGAGAAATCATTTAATAACACGTCTCAAAATTGGGCGAGCGAGCAACAATTATTTACCGGTCCAAAGCTTGGAGAGAAAGGTACACACGATGACCGTCCGAAAAATCGTCGTGGACGCTCTCTCGGCCACGAAATACACGCACCGGACTTGTGCGTACAATCTCGAAATACTTCAAAAATATCTTGACCAATCGGACACGCTGCGACGAGCACTTTCTCCGTGCCGCGTGCCCTCCACGAATAACGGAAATCGAATGTGTATTACAGTTTCGAATTTACTACTCTCCGCGTGTTTCACACGCACAGAATAAATAGCTCAAGAATTCCGGGGGAAATCCTACCCCATTTTCATTCCAATTGACCGAACCAACCGAGCAAAATAGATCGAATGAGTGTACGATTTATCCCTCGCAATATAATCTTTGGCTCTTTGGCTACTCTATAAATAACACTTTAGTGTAACATCCAAAAATGACTCTCACAGTCGTGATGTAGGAAACAAAATTTATTAAGAAAATCGAATATTCAATATTTTTTAAAGAATACTTCGATTGACTGGTAAGTGAAATTTTTTTCATATACTCAGTTTTTTATATAAATATTTCTTTTTTGTGAGGGAAAGTTTTCATTCGAATTGACCGAACATGGCTGCAAACAATTAATCGAATAAGTATTCAATTTATCCCTGGCAATATAATCTTTGGCTACACTGTACAAAAAAAATTGTAAATTTAATGTACTGGCACTTGAAATTTGCTAACATTCCTCATAGTAATTAAACATTAGTGTACTTTGCTTGTAAAATAAAAATACCACATATTAAAATTACAAATCCTTTGCTTGAAATTTACAAAAATGTTCATGAAAAATACTAATTTTACTGTAAAATTGCAACGCACATGTGTTTCAAATTTCACATACGGTTTCTGTAAAAAAGCTTTCAATACTGTTCATTAATTTTCAAACATTTTTTTTTACAGTGTACTCTATAAATAACACTTTAGTGTAACATCCAAAAATGACTCTCACAGTCGTGATGTGGGAAACAAAATTTATTAAGCAAATCGAATATTCAATATTTTTTAAGAATACTTCGATTCACCGGTAAGTGAACGTTTTTTTCGTATACTCAGTTTTGATATCAATATTTCTTTTTTGTGAGGGAAAATTTTGATTCCAATTGACCGAACATCGATGCAAAAAAAATGAATCGAATAAGTATCCAATTTATCCCTCGCCATATAATCTTTGGTTACTCTATAAATAACACTTTAGTGTAACATCCAAAAATGACTCACAGTCGTGATGTAGGAAACAAAATTTATTAAGAAAATCGAATATTCAATATTTTTTAAGAATACTTCGATTGACCGGTAGGTGAAATTTTTTTTTCATATACTCAGTTTTTTATATCAATATTTCTTTTTTGTGAGGGAAAATTGTGATTCAAATTGACCGAACATCACTGCAAAAAATTAATCGAATAAGTATTCAATTTATCCCTGGCAATATAAATCTTTGGCTACTCTATAAATAACACTCTAGTGTAACATCCAAAGGTGACTCTCACAGTCGTGACCGTGCTAAAAAAATTATTGAGGAAACAGAATATCTAACATGAAAAAATAAAACTTCGATCGACCGGAAAGTGAAAGATTTTTTTCATACATAAAATTGACTATATAGATTTCCATGTCTGATTCCTAAAAAATCCCATCGAAATTGACCGATCCAGTAGAGAAAACTAGATCGCCTAAGTGTCCAATTTATCCCTCGCAATATAATCCTCGGCTGCTCTGTAAATAACACCCCGGTCTAACATCCGGTGATGTTAGAATCTAAACCGCTCGGCATTCGCGATAATCGCCCGATGCCGTTTCTAGTCGATAAAACATATCCACATGTATAAAATAAAAAATAAAAAAATAAAAAAAATAAAAAAAACAAAACATTTGGCAAATAAATGTATCGCATCGTCCGAAGATATAGTTGATGCACGCGCGATGCCGTAACCCGTTCGTAACCGTATACGCTTTGCGGCCGGTGATATCGGTGCGCGGTCAGCGCTGCGCATGCGCATGCGTCGTGCTCGAAACGCCGTGGCGATAACTGCACCGCACACGAGAGTGCAACCATAATCGGCCGTCCGGGGCCGTTCGTAGTGCGCGCCGAGGGAAAGAGAGAGCCGAGGTGTATAAAACATACACATAGTAAGCAACACAGAGAAACCTCGACGGGGCGATACGCCGTGGAACTTTATCGCATGTACGTGCCTCGCTAAACTGCCGGTTACGCTTTTCTTAACGCCCTCCCAGCTGGCGTATTGCTACAGTAGTGCGACTCCAGGATAGACTCTATCGTCTCTCTTTCGCCGTCTCTTCGCATGAGCCACGATTTTGCCCCGGGGCTCCTTGCCTCCTTACGAGCGAGGCTCGAGCGGGGCCCGGGAATAAAAAGGGCGCGAGTCCCACATAAAATTACACGGTTCAGGGCGCTCTGATTGTCGGGGGTCGATATCGCTAAGCCGTCGAGCGAACGAGCTCGAGTCGGTGCGCGGGCTATAAAACTCCCCGGATTACAACGTACGGCCTACATATTCAGGAAAATATTAAAGACCGGAAGGTCACTTATCTCGCACGATTGTTGCACTGGTATGTTGATACGTCGAACGGCTATTCGCGGCACTGAAATGTTTCGTTCACCGCGGTGAACGATAACATCAAAAAAATTACATTACGCGTTAATAACGCACGAAAAAAATAACATTACGCGTAAATAAGGCACGAAAAAAATAACATTAGGCGTAAATAACACACGAAAAATAACATTAGGCGTAAATAACACACGAAAAAATAACATTACGCGTTAATAAGGCACGAAAAAAAATAACATTAGGCGTGAATAACACACGAAAAAAATAACATTACGCGTAAATAACTCACGAAAAATAATATCACGCGTAAATAACACACGAAAAAATAACTTTATGCGTAAATAACTCACGAAAAATAACATTACGCGTAAATAACACACGAAACAAATAACATTACGCGTAAATAACACACGAAAAAATAACTTTAAGCGTAAGTAACATACGAAAAAACTAACATTACGCGTAAATAATTCACGAAAAAATAACATTAGGCGTAAATAACTCACGAAAAAATAACATTAGGCGTAAATAACTCACGAAAAAATAACATTAGGCGTAAATAACAAGCGAAAAAATTAGCAAAAATGTTATTGGATTGTATTGGCATTGTGTTATTTGAAAGTGTTATTTCGCCGAGCAAAGATTTTCAAATTTGTATGGTAATATTTGTACAAACATGGGGAACATGTGGTTAAGATGTGGGACGGTAAAAAGAGAGAAAAGCGAGGGGCCGGTGTATTGACGAAGGGAACGTCCATATGGCGAACGAGGGAGGACGAATAAAAAACAATAAAAATAACGAACGAAGTGGATGTAAAGAGAAACGCATGACTATGCATCCCAGGGTGCACCGATCGGTAATTGCATTATGAAATCGCGGACTTGTACTCTCCTTCGCGGCTTTGGTAATGTGGACGTGGAGATTTAACGAGCCGGCGAGGGAGCCGAGACGAATGAATCTTCTTCGAACGTGAGCTGTCCGAGAGAAAGAGAGAGAGCCGTGCGCGAATTTATGATAGAATTAACGCCACGGGAATGTGTAATGAAACCACCTGCGCGCTTACCGAATCGCGATATCGACTATTACCGGAATACGAGGAAAAAAAAAACGGCACTAGTAATATTTCAATGCGTTAATGTTACCGCGGATGTGTTATATCGAGCTCTAATGAGTTTTGGATATTTTCTTACAAGCGTGCGAGTGTTGAATTAGTTGAATTATTTTGTAATAAACCATTATTACTGTTTAGCGATCGCGAATCTTCGATTCTCTACGCTAGTCTCGTATCTCAAACCCTTCGACACTCACCGTAAAAAAAACGAACAAAAAAAAACACTGGTTATTTCCTCGCAATCTGTTACTCGGTGCGAACGTTAATGCGTATAATCGAAACATCATGCATGACGCAAATGTAATTTGTCTCATCGAACTGAATAACCGATATCGAAGCAAAATCGAAGGAAAATCGTCACTTCCGGTTTCGAAACCAGCGTTTTTCACCGAAAGTCACTCCAGACAGAAAAACGTCGCTTTCGGTCGAAAACCGAGTCTTTCAAACCGGAAGTTACGTTTTCCCGTATAACGTTACTTCCGGTCGAAAACCGAGTCTTTCAAACCGGAAGCTACGTTTTCCCGTATAACGGTACTTCCGGCCGAAACCCGAGATATTCAAACCGGAAGTGACGTTTTCCCGTGTGACGTCAATTCCGGTCTAAGACTAAGATATTCAAACCGGAAGTGACGTTTTACCGTGCGACGTAACTTCCGGTCGAAGACTAAGATATTTAAACCGGAAGTGACGTTTACGCCTATAATGTCGAAACCCGAGATTTTCAAACCGGAAGTGACGTTTACGCCTATAATGTCGAAACCCGAGATTTTCAAACCGGAAGTGGCGTTTTCCCGTGTGACGTGACTTCCGGTCGAAGACTAAGATTTTCAAAAACGGAAGTGACGTTTACCCCCATAATGTCGAAACCCGAGATTTTCAAACCGGAAGTGGCGTTTTCCCGTGTGACGCCACCTCCGCTCAAAGACCACGATTTTGGAACCGGAAGTGACCTTGCAGAGAAACGTTGGTAATTCTTCTCCGCAATGTATCTCAAATGCAGGACGAGTTGCTCGTAAAAACGTATTTATTTTTTAAGGAGGTTGGAGCGAGTGGTGTTCATTCCGCCTAAATTCGATAAATTCGAGCAAGAATTGCAGACACTTCCCAATGTTATAAAGATCTGAAAAAGTTCATACTTATTATAGGGATTGAAACTGCTAATTTCATGTAATAATAATTTCAAAATGTTATTAACAAATTGTTGAAAAAAAAATTGTTCATCAAAATATGTGGTAACTCAACTTTTGTTTTTAATGAAAATGATTCGTTCACTCTTCGGAATACGTATGCATTTTTTCAGATTGTTATCTTTATTTTTAATTTTGCCCATTTTTCCATGTTAAAAACAAGAAAAATCAAAACAAAGATAAAAATTTGAAAAAATTCATACGTATTCCGAAAAATGAACGAATCATTTTTGTAACAAAAAAAAAGTTGAGTTACCAAACATTTTGATGAACAATTTTTTCTTCGACAATTTGTTAGTAACATTTAAAAATTATTATTATGCAAAATAAATCTTTTCAGTGCTCATAATAAGTATGCATTTTTTTCTCAGATTTTTATAACATTGCGAAGTGTTTGCAATTGTTGCCCGAATTTCTCGAATTCGTTCACTCTTCGGAATACGTATGAATTTTTTCAGATTGTTATCTTTATTTTAACTTTTGCCCATTTTTCCATGTTAAAAACAAGAAAAATCAAAACAGAGATAAAAATCTGAAAAAATTCATACGTATTCCGAAAAATGAACGAATCATTTTTGCAACAAAAAAAAAAAGTTGAGTTACCACACATTTTGATGAACAATTTTTTCTTCGACAATTTGTCAGTAACATTTTTAAATCATTATCATGCAAAATGAATCTTTTCAGTGCCTATAATAAGTATGAATTTTCTTTCAGATTTTAATAACATTGCGAAGTGTTTGCAATTGTAGCCCGAATTTCTCGAATTCAGGCAAAATGAACACCACTCGCTGCAACCTCCTTAACTGGATCATGCGCGGCGTTCGTACTCGAAGCCGAACAGTGCAGCGTTCGATTCGAAATGAAGACTCGGGCGAAGAGTACGAAGAAACAACACGGACGCAAACACCGGTCACCGTATCGAATGCACTCGGATTGGGAATGCTGCTTTCACGATACGATGTATCTCGAGGGCCATTGTACACGTCCCTCGTCTCTCTCTTTCTGTCTTTCTGTCTGGAGGGCCGAAGGGGCGGGGAGGGGGAGGGGGAGGGGGGGGGGGGGGGGGTTCGGTGCGAGAGAATATACAGGAGGACACGCGGAGAGTACGCAGCGAGGAGAGGAGCTTCTCTCGTTGGCAAAGTCGATCGTGGATCCGGACTCTCGCGCGGCACGGAACGAAAGGGGGCCATTACGGCCGATCGGGACAGGCCAAGAGCCGGGCCGGTACGAAAGAGGGTAATTTATAACGCGGCGCACTGTCAGGCTTCCACGTTCGTCGTCGCTCGCTCGGTGCTGCCGCGCGGCCGCTTCTTGCCGACCGGCCGAACGAGTCTCACTCGACGACGAGAGCCGATTAGTTAGAACGCACTGCATGGAGAAACATTTCAAAGGACTCGACTCGAATACCCCACCGTTTCATTCTATTTTGTCCTCTCTTCGTGCCCATTTCGCTTTCCTATACGCGACTTTTCTTGCCCACCTCGAGATCGGATAATCAATTATGCTATTAATTTGCTTCCATCGGAGATATTTAATGGTTGATCTATTGCCTTCGGTGGAGCGACTCGATGCACAGAGAGCGGGGCAAAACGGACCATTGTTATTTTGTTACGTTTTCTGCCGGGGATAATAGGTAAGTCGCGACTTGGATAGGTGGTCATTTTGAGTTGAGCGCGGGTTATCAATTTTATTATCGATAAGAGATATTGTGTGGGCAATGAGTGGGGCAAAATGGACCATTTTTGTAAATTTTTCCAGGAGGCTTAAGAAGGTCCATTTTGCCCCCTGGGCTATTTCGCCCGCTGGTCCATTTTGCCCCTGGGCCACTTCGCCCGCTGGTCCTTTTTGCCCCCTGGTCCATTTTGGTCCCTGGTCCATTTTGGCCCCTGGTCCATTTTGGCCCCTTGTCCATTTTGGCCCCTGGTCCATTTTGGCCCCTGGTCAATTTTGTCCCCTGGTCCATTTTACCCCCTCGTCCATTTTACCCCCTGGTCCACTTTGCCTCGAGCGCGGGTTATCGATTACGTGGCCAATTTTATTAGCGGGTGGGGCAAAAAGGTCCATTTTGCCCCTAGTTCAGTTTGCCCCACCCGTGCGGATCGACTATTAAATTGTGAATAGACACACAGTAATGATGTCTATCGACACCCAAGGAGAATCTTCTAAGAATCGTCGGCTATGATGTCATCGACTTTGCACTCTGTTGTACACCGATAACTTTTTTTTTTCTCTTAAGAGTCGCGTACATCTGTATACGCAAGTTGCGGCGAAGCGAATTGCCCTGACACAAAAGACTGGCCGCGTGGAAAATGGCATGTATCTGGCGGAGAATCAGTGAAACCGAGAACTCGGCTCTGTCCGGAGAGCTCGTTAATAAGCTATCGTGGCGCACGCAAGATTCACGAATGTAGAAATCGACTGGCAAACCAGCCTGAAACGTCCCGTCACAACTACAGGTTTTAAACGTTAATCCCTCGATCAATGACAAACACGTGCTGTTTATCATCCGCCTATAACGGTATAATTTTTTTTTCTCTCTTTTTTTTTTCTCCCGAGTGAAAAGAAAAAACGGCGTTTCTCGTTCTCCTCGGGGGAATTCTTTGATACGCCGATTTTCTACATATCGCGGGTTGATTCACGTATGATTTATGGTGTTTCATTGATACGGCGAGTGCGGCGCAAGTAGGTCGTCCGAGGGTCGATCCTCCTACTATCCGACCGAGAGGCCTGGCGGAAGCGCGGCTCGATTAATGAGATCAATTAATTACCTCCGATAAACTCTCGAGGTTGGAAAATGTCGAGCGAGAGATACGTCGTCGCGACATAATTAAAAAAAAATTATTTATGAAATCGAATATTCAATATTTTTTAAGGAACACTCTTAATGATCGGATGGAGAAACGTTTTTTTCCCGTATGTTAAATTCAATATATCGACGTTTAGTTTTTGTGAGTGAAAAATGTCGTAATCCTGTGTAACCCGATGAGACGATGAAAATCATAGAGGTTGCAAAATGTCGAGCGAGAAATATATGGTCGTGACACAGTAAAAAAAAATTATTTACGAAATCGAATATTCAATATTTTTTTAAGAATACTTTGATTGATCGGATGGTGAAAGATTTTTTTCTTCGTATATTAAATTCATTACATCGATTTTTAATTTCTGTGAGTGAAAAAATTCGCTCCGTAGTCGTATAGTCAAATATTTTATTAAGAAAAATTGAATATGTGATATTTTTAAAGAATACTTTTATTGACCGGAAAGTCCAATATTATTTTTTCGTATATTAAACTTAATATATCTGTTTATTTTTTTCCTGCGTGAAAACTGTCGTAATCTCGTATACGCGTTGCGCGCAAACCCTTCGAATCGTTGAAAATAATAGAGTAGCAATCAAAGAAACACTCGTACCGAGCATCCGTCCAGAGCCTCATCCAGGGAAAAGTGATTCCTTCGCACAGTCGTTATATAGTCAAATATTTGATTTAAAAAAATGGAATATTTAATAAAAATATTAAATATACCATTTTTTAAAATAAAACATTCAATAAAAGTATTCTTCTAAAAAGAAGAATACTCTTATTGATCGGAAAGTGAAAGATTTTTTTCCGCATCAAATTTAATATATTTTAAGATAATATTAAATTTAACATAACTCTTTTATTTTTTTCCGCGTGAAAAAATTCGATTCGTTGAAAATAACAGAGTAGCAATCAAGGAACCACTCTTAACGAGCGTCCGTCCAGAGTGTCATCCAGGGAAAAGTGACTCCTTCGCACAGTCGTTATATAGTCAAATTTTTGATTTAAAAAAATTGAATATTTAATAAAAATATTAAATATACCATTTTAAAAAATAAAACATTCAATAAAAGTTTTCTTCTAAAAAGAAGAATACTCTTATTGATCGGAAAGTGAAAGATTTTTTTCCGTATCAAATTTAATATATTTTAATATAATATTAAACTTAACACAACTCTTTTATTTTTTTCTGCGTGAAAGATGTCTAAATCTCGTATACGCGTTGCGCGACAACCCTTCGAGTCGTTGAAAATAACAGAGTAGCAATCAAGGAAACACTCTTAACGAGCTTCCGTCCAAAGTGTCATCCAGGGAAAAGTGATTCCTTCGCACAGTCGTTATATAGTCAAATATTTGATTTAAAAAAATTGAATATTTAATAAAAATATTAAATATACCATTTTTAAAAATAAAACATTCAATAAAAGTATTGATCGGAAAGTGAAAGATTTTTTCCGTATCAAATTTAATATATTTTAATATAATACATAATAAAAATTAATATAATACATAAATTAAATTTAACATAACTCTTTTATTTTTTTCTGCGTGAAAGATGTCTAAATCTGGTATACGCGTTGCGCGGCAACCCTCCGTGTCGAAAATAATAGCGTAGTAATCAGAGAAACACTCGTAACGAGCCTCCGTCCAGAGCGTCATCCAGGGAAAAGTGATGCCTCGCACAATGATCGGGTGTTGTAACGAGAGTTCGCAGAAAAAAAAGTAGTAAATCTAGGGGACTTCGATCCTCCGAAGAAAGGGGGGGGGGGGCGTCATGGCATTCAAACAGGCGCTTCCGCTTCCTCGCAATCGCAGCCACAGCTGATTGTGCGAGGAGGGGAAAGACTTGCGTTTCTGCACGTTGGCTCACAATCGACGAGAGAGAACTGTGAGAAAACGTGAGCTGGAAACATTTTTTTTTTCTCGCACCGTGCGCTCAACGGCGCGCGATGTATAATACGCAGGTATACGTACATAGAATAGGTTTTATTTGCCGTATCTCCCACTCGGCCGATTCGCGGTACTATAGAGAAGACTACATGCATGAGCGTCCGCGCACGTATCGCATACATTATTCATAAACGACGAGAGGCATGTCGAGAGCGTACACGCGGTTCTCCCAACGTGCAGAAAGGATCCCCGTGTCTATCTACGTACGACATTGTAAAATCGTATTCGAGTAACGAGTTTTCGCTGCGGTTTTACACGTACCCTCCTCTGGTTGGCTTTATCACGGGCTCGGAGACTGTTGCATCTTATCGTACCGATGCGCGGTGCGATCGGAGTCGCGTTTATGCCTCCTCGCTCGGTATCGATCATTGTCTCGATCGCTACTCGCGGCCAACAACTTCCATCGATTATACAACACTTATACCGCTAAGGCTACGCGCGCAGAAACCTGATATATCAAAAAATATATGTACGAAATATATCAGACTGGCAGGTTGTTGTGGCTCGGGTGCTTCACGCCCTCGCTGTCGACTATGTTATTTATCAACCGGGTATTTACATTCTTGCGGATTCACCGGAAATACGTCACTTCCGGTTTGGAAAATCTCATTCTTCGACCGGAAGTGACGTCGTACCGGAAATACGTCACTTCCGGTTTGGAAAATCTCATCCTTTGACCGGAAGTGACGTCGTACCGGAAATACGTCACTTCCGGTTTGGAAAATCTCATTCTTCGACCGGAAGTGCCGTCGTACCGGAAATATGTCACTTACGGTTTGGAAATCTCATTTTTCGACCGGAATTGACGTCGTACCGGAAATACCTCACTTCCGGTTTGGAATATTTCATTTTTCGACCGGAAATACGTCACTTCCGGTTTGGGAAATCTCATTCATCGACTGGAAATACGTCACTTCCGGTTTGGGAAATCTCATTCATCGACTGGAAATACGTCACTACCGATTTGGAAAATCTCATTCTTCGACCGGAAATACGTCACTTCCGGTTTGGGAAATCTCATTCTTCGACCGGAAATACGTCACTTCCGATTTGGAAATGTCATTTTTCAACCGGAAGTGACGTCGTACTGGAAATACGTCGCTTCTAGTTTGGAAATGTGATTCTTCGACCGGAAGTGACGTCGTACCGGAAATACGTTACTTCTAGTTTGGAAATGTCATTTTTCAACCGGAAGTGACG
>JAPYZC010003506.1:0-11878 GCA_030522665.1 Ichneumoninae sp. A BG-2022a | reverse complement strand
TTCTATAGTAAAAATCTTATTATCATTTCGATCCGATGATTTATTTGTGAGATAACGTAGAGCAAAGAAATACTTCCGGCATTTTGGAGTATAACTACTCGGTAGCGTCATTCGCTCGCTTAAAATTTTCTTTTAAGTATTTGGCGTCGAGACGCTACCGCGTCTCTTGATCATACCCGAAGAACTTTCCGGTATCAAACTTATTGTATACGAACCGAGGTCCGAAAAAAATAGAATTCATGAGACGATGAGGAGGGTGAAGTGAAGCGGGTAAAGTGAGTGAATATATCGTCTAACGCTTTTGTTTCATCTTGTTTCTTTGCTTTTGGGAATATTCGTGAAGAAGACTCCGGGTCCAAACCTGCGGGAAGGCATGAGTCAGGAGGGGTGGAACGTTGGATTGGATCAGCAACTTCGAGAGTCTGCGGTGGCGTGGGTGGTTTGTTCACCGATTCATGTGATTGCAGGGCCTGCGTCTCTCACAAGCGTATGGGAGAGTGGAGTGATCTTTGTACGAGGGTCACCGGGGAGGACGACACGACGGTGGGACAAAAGATGTCGAGGAAAGGGTGAAGAAAAAGCGGCCGTGGGATGAAGAGCAACGCAGCTCGGCGCCACAGTCCTGGAATAACATTTGAAACGGCGCGGTCGACCAAGGCATCGGGAGCAGGATTTGTCCGCGACTTATCTAGAATCAATCCGGTTATAACGTTTATAACCCTCCGGATCTCGTTCGCGCGCAGCCGACCGGCAGTCACACGCCGGGAGGGCGCGATGGCTTTTCGCACTGCTGCTTCCTCGACCCCTGCACACATATCGGTATACCGGCTCTTTCGCCCGAACCACCGATTCACCCCCACAGGCTCCCGTCTTGGCTTTCATCGGATACGCGCGGTAGTCCCGTGGACATCGGCTGTGTCAATAACCGATAGGATTACCAGGCGGCAAACCATTTTCGAAGATTGCGCACCCGAACAAATCGAGTTCAGCCGGCAGTCGATGTTCTGCGGGATCACTGATATGATATCCTGCGGCTTGCGCCTGGTCAAATCTTCAAATTTTTTGGGATCGTCCGATATGGGTGAGTGTTAAATTATAGGCGAGTCCCAAAAAATGGTGAGTGTTAGAGCGTGAACGGACATTTTTAAAGTAATTAAAAATAGCGTACAAAAAAAGCAACTGAACATTTTATGACATTTTGCAGAAACATTGACTATTAACCACACATACTATGTGTGGAATTCCAGCTTGATTCACACACACACACACACACACATCCGGAGATTTTTTCTAAATGTACTTTTTCGATTTTTTTAGAACATTCACAACACGTTTTCATTGAAACGATCACGCGACATTTTTTTTCACCATAACAAAGCTTCCTTTACGAGGAAGCAAAACATGGAACAAACTCCACAGCTAAAGTGAAAGAGTCGAAAGTCGGCTTCGCTGTTCAGCGAGCAGATACAACATTTGGATGTCCCACTGGATGGGCTTACTGGATAGTAAGCTCCGACCGGTCGCCGTTAAGGAAATCAAATCCGCGGAGGAGGCTCGGGCGGAAATTGAACATCCACCTCCGCGTTTCACAGAGCATACCGTGCCCCGATCCGATCGCGAAATCGGCTTCCGTAACCCAAAGCCCCCGGTCGTTCTCTCCTCCGGCGCCATTCCCGCTGTCACCTTCGCGTTCTCACTCTCGTCGAGTCGGCAGGTTCGCGCGCTTTGCAATTTTGCCGACAACACTTTTACCATCGTCCTGTGCGATGCATCGAGAGGGAGAGTGAGCGGCGACATAGGCAGGCACAACGGTGCAAAGCTCCAGCGTCGCACAGCCCTCGGCGGCGTGGAAAAAAAAATCCAATTTGATACTGTTTCCGCGGCTTTTAACCGACCGCCTCCCCTCTCTCCTGCTCGTATCCACGGGCCTCCGGGCTATTTTCCCCGCAGTGTACCCGATAAATAACCCACGGGCGACGAATCTCGGAAATTCCATTTTCACTGCCCGGCCTCCGATGTGTCACTTTCCCCGGCTCGCTCATCGGCAAACACGATCGGCCTGCGCTCACGCCAGCGACGCGACGATCGCAGAAAGGAATCTGCACAAGTGTGTCCAATTGCCCTGGCGGAAATTTCGGGGCGTCGCTTCAGGCTCCGGCGGGCAATGATAAATATATCGTACGTAAATATGCTTGATACCTTATCGATGAATAATTTTATCGGTTAGACCGATGCACGTGTATTTTCAACGTCTCGCATGAATTTTGCTGTGCATAAGACCGCCCCGTTGCTGAGCCCCCGTCGTCATCGACTTCCGGTGAGGCGGCGCACCGTGTGCCGTTATCGTTACATAATTTCACCGATGAATAAGCCCTCTCGGTCGCTAAAGTCTGCACGGAGAAATATGTAAACTGGCGAAGGAGAAAGGGCGAAGTGAGGGCAGATTGAATATGTCGAGGAGCGAGAGTGAGGGTTGGGAGAAGCTTGTCAAGAACAAGCGAGATACGCCACCGCTTCGCGTGTACGTGCCGTGCGACCTCATGTAGGTGTTGCACACGAGGGGGTTGCTATCGCTCACACACACGAAGACTGCGACCGACAGATTCTTTCTCGAATTCAGAATAGGTTGCCCGCGAGACGAGGAAGAGGAGAAAGCAGCGGGGAAGAGTGCGGTCGAGGTAACGTGGGGGTGGGGGTGGGGGCCGAGGGAGGGCGGTGGATCGGCGTCGCAGGAGATAGAAGTTGCCGGGGCGAAATGGAGGCAGGCAAGCAACCAGGGGGGCCACATCCATCGATAAATTGGCAAAGTTACGGAATATTGAATGCTGCCAGCCACTAAAACTCCCTAGGGCATACGACGCCGTGTATACACTGGAGGAAGGTGCGGAGAAGCGGGGGGAGCAAGTGAGGAGGAAAGCCGGAGAGGATGGGCTCGGTGTTGCGGTGCACGTACCCACGTAAGGTTACTTGGGCTGCTGGGACTGGTACGCTCGAATGCTGGTAGCAGCGAAGCTCTCTGTGTGCAGCTGGCTCTCGAAGCTTGCGGCCGCCGGGCGGAAGGGCGGGGCAGGATGAGAGGGAGAGTGAAGTTCGTCGACGCGTATATGTATCGCCAGGCGATATACGCATGAAAAATGATATTTCTCCGAGTAGGTTGCAGAGCGATGCGCGGAGATACATGGAGCGTATGGATACGAGACGGTGGAAGAGTATCCGGCAGAGCAGTGTAGGTCTTCCCGAAGTGAGGTCGAGTGATCTCGTCCTCGGAAATGGGAAAATCGTCTCCTTTTGGACCCCGGAATCCCTCGACCGACGAGAAATACTGCTCATACGCGGAACGAGAGTTCCGCCGATCGGCGCCCTTTGCTCTCGAGGGTAGATTCAATGTTTTGTAATTTTTAAATTACGACGCTAGATTTTTAAAAAGCCCATAGTAATAGAATAAATTGTCTAGTGGTTGAATATTAGCTCATGCAATGGAATTTATTGCATTCAGAACTACCGCTAATTTATAATACAAAGATTGTTAAAATCTTCGTGTGTATTGTTTTTCTGTGCACACCCAGTGCCCGCACAGCCAGCTCGAAACAAACAGGAATATGTCCCGAACACATGTCGGTACTGAGCGTCAGGACGACAGAAAGAGTCAGGACGTAGGGGGTTGGAAAAAAAATGAGTAGCGATTGCGAGCCCGCAGCGACGAAGAGTCGACGTTGCGTCAAATCGTTAATTAGTTTGCCAATTGATTGTCGGACGACGAGGAGAGATGTGTTACGGCGAGTCTCTCCTCCGGCTCTATCTCCCGTTCGCTCGTTCTCCGGCAGCATGCGGGTGAAAACCGGTAAACCGCAGTTTTCCACGTTGGTAATTTGGATATTCGGTGAACCACGACAGAACCGGAGGACGAACCTAGTGGACCGTACGGAGGGAACGAGCATCGAACCATCATTTTCTATGAGAGCCGTTGAAACGCGCGCTGACCACCCCCAGCCCTCCTCATCGTATTAACTTCACACTATGCGAATCCAATTTAATTTTCCATCCGGTGAAGCATCGTATGTACTTTTATTTCAATTAATATTGATCATTCGATAAGTTGCGGTTTATTTTCGATTCTCAATTTAAAGCGGATAATTTTACATTGGAGTTAACCCCGCCGATTGATTCGAAATTATGCAAATCCGTCGAATGGCACGCCGCAATTTTTGTATTTTTTTTCTCGTTTCCGGGTGTACGTATAAATTGCGAAAGTTCGACGATACACGAGTCATCTGTACGCCCGCCCGTGCATTAACTTTTTAGAATCCCTTAACCATCGTCATGCCCATTCAGAATGGCGGTGGTTTCGCCTTTGAGGCATTCCGTTGCACCGTCGAGCATGCAAGCTTCGTTAGCACATCGCGAGATCCGACGACGAATAACTCGCGACAGAGAACATTTTTTAAAAAATCGTGCAACCGTCCTGTGTCACAGAGAGCGCGGAGACCGAGAGGGAAAGGGCGAGGGAGTGCACCGAGCTTTGTTTGTCTCATAGTCTATTGAAAAAAAGGAATATAAAAAAATAGAATAAAAAATGTACAACGGCCTGAAAAAGCTCCATTTATCTTGGCGGAGGCCAGGAGTCGTTGCTGAACTCGAGACGAACAAACCGGGAAGTGACGGAGAGAATAGGAACCGAAGAATGTGACGGAGTGAGGGAGAGAGTCGCACCGATGCCCGGAGGGTGAGGGTTGGACTAAGAGCTTTGAGCTACGCGAGAGCAGAAGGAGAGCGAGAGAAGGGAAGATGAAAAAACACAAAAAAAAAAAAAATAGGAACGAGGAAGACAGAGGGTTCGACTGAGATAACTCGCCGCGAGAGAAGGCCCGAGCTTAGAGGCCAAGGAAAGCCAACGAAGGCGCTCCGTCTTTATTATTCTATTAAAATAAAACGCTTTATATCGCGGATCCCTCTGTACGCTTATTGCGAGCTTCCTCTTCCCATTGTGCCTTGTACCTCATTCGGGGGAATCAGAAGCCGCGGCGATATCGCGAGAAGCCTCTCTCTGTGCCCGTCGCTCCTTCGAATCCCCGCTCACGAGCCCGGTGAAGAGGAAGCGGAGAAAGAACCCTCTTGCGCTCGCCAGGCTCGCCTTTGAGTTTAAACATAATTAACGAAGAACATTATTTTCGAAGTGAGTTTCGAAGAATCCGCGAGATTAAAAAAGCGAAAAAAAAATGCCGCTTCGATGAGAGAGCCCGAACAGCTGCTGACCCTTCATTAATCGGATCATGAATCGCGCGATACCCCAATTTAACGGGCATATCGACGAATCGCTTGCCACATGCTGGACAGTTTTCGAAAAGCTGTGCAAATTGCCGGACGAGAAGCGATTGCGGACGCAGAAAAGCTCAAATGTGAGACACTGTGCCGTTTCACCCCACTCCACCGTACAATATACAATTTTCCAACGAAAATATATATCACGTGTCACGGATAGATTTTCCGATATCCATCACCCTTTTTACTTTTTTCCCGCGTGGGACAGTTGGATTGGCAGGGTCATGAAATTTTATCATATTCAGAGAATTCCGGGAATTCGGGTAATTCATAAATTTTGAGGTAAGAGTGCTGTACGCTTTCGAGTACCATCGTTCACCCGGGAACGAAATTTTTATTAAATATACCAACCGACCGGATTTTCGAAACTTCATTTTAACGAGGACACTATGAGCGCGAATAGTGCGGCTCGATTCGACGGTGAATTACCCTGTACACCGATGAAGCCGAGCGTACGGGAGGCAGGTGGGTTAGCCCGTTCTACACGGCGGTGTCGAACTTTGCCGGGAGAGCATTGCCGAGCCGCTCTCGTCTATATACCCCCGGTTACCCGCGCGCTGCATTTAATGATACCTTGAAAGCTTCCGTTTACCGGTTCCGGTTCGCCCGACGGCCCGACGCTAATAGAATTCAGCTCCATAATCCTGTGCTTTACGAGGATTGACGGCGAGCGACGGAGAGCGGCAAACAGCGGCGGTGAGTCAGAATGAGGATCGGAAGAGAGTGAGGAGGAGGAGAAGGAGGGTGGGGCGAGGAGGGTATGGCGTCAAGGACAACGATAGCGTCGGAACGGGGGCCACGGCAGGGGGTTGGTTTCGTTTTCGCGAGGAGGTCGGTGTTGCCGAAGAGTGGAGGAGAAAAAGTGAGAAAGGACACGGAGCGGAGCCGTGTGCTGGCTGAGCTTGTTTTCCAGGGAGATAAAAATGTTAATTTAAAAATAAGGCGCTAGTTGGGATTAATAGGGTAATAAAAAGGCTCGGGTCTCCCTCATACAGTCGGTACCCTTCGTCGGTCCTCCCTCATCTCCGAGAGCTCGGGCAATTTTTCTTTCCCGTCTCTCCTCCGTCTTCCCGGTCTGTCCCTCCGGTACTTGCGAAATGAGGGATAATTCAGAATTATTGCAAATTAGTGAAGGAATTTCAACGTTGTTTGGCGAATAATAAAGCGAGGTCCCATGAGACTGGATATCCTTTGATAGGTATGAAACGAATAGCTTGTACATCAGTGAACTCACACTGTAGCGATGAGTAATGTACGTTCCGCAGTGGAAGAACGAATGAAAACCAGGGTCGTTCCGTACCGGGCGACAGCTCTTAATAGACCGACGCGTTTCCACTGTTGGCGTACATGTGACCCCTCGTGTGTTGGGGAGAGCGGGGCAAAACGGATTGCAACATTTGTTTTCCTAGTTGCTGGCTGAATCCCATCTGGGTATGCACCGCCACAAGAAAGATAGTAAAGCTAGTCTATTTTGCCCCTCTCTTTGCCCAAGCCCCGACGGCCTCCTGGCTCGGTCTTTTATCTGCATCCCTCACTTTCCTCCAACCCCCAACTCGTTCTCCCAATCGCCGAATGTCGCTTCGTCACGATTACATTAATTTCCTTCGCCAGAACGTGATTGTACGAAAGTAGAGGAGCACAAAAAATACAAGGTATAAAAAAGCAAAGAAACCACCATACCGTCTCGAAACAGCGGAACCGGAGGTTAACTTTTCGGTGATACTTGTATCTCACTCCGAATTGAGAAAAGTGGAGGATACGTTTGGATAGCTTACACTCGCACAGTTCAGTAGCCACCCACGTATACATCGCGCCCCTGTATATTTCCGTACGAGACACCCCAGTTTCCGAGCGTACACGGCCATACAGTTTCACAAGGGCTGAATATATAGGGTAGGTACGCGCCAGACTAGTATAAAATTTTTGTTCCCTTATTCTGATAGCTGTGTGTACGTACGAAAAGTCGAACGGTGGAGGAAGAAAGGAAAACGTCCGTGGCCTGTACTCCGCAGAGGCTTTGGCATTCGAGACACGATCGGTGCTATCTGTTTATTCCGAAACAAGCGTATCTGGAGTGCCTTCGGTCGGGAACCGGCTGTTTCCTGGCCGGCTTGGTGGAGCGAACAGGCAACCTCTCCACTCCCAACATCTCCCTTTTACAAAATTGATCGCGTCTCGACGATGGAACCAGCGAGAGGGAGAGCGAGCGAGAGACACGTTAAACCCGATGTGCCGGTGCACAGGATCCCCGGTACACTTCGGCTCCTCCAGGACGAAACTGGGAGAGGAGAGAAGTCAGGCTGCTCGCTTCCAAGTCTGGCATGTACCGACTGTAGACTGTCTAATATAGGTGTATTGGGAACGACAAACGAAGGACCAGACGAGAAACCCGCCACCCTCGTCCTCATCCCTTTATCTCTATCGACTTTGACACCCGACCGAGTGCCCCTTCCACCAGGACCAGCTCCTCGACGGGAGATCCAGCATGGCAGCAGCCAGCGGCTCCAGCTTCCGTCGCCGAACGCTTTGATCATCCGACAGCCCCGCGTTTCTCTACAAAGATTTCGTACTCGAATGTCTAATTGCTGGATCGAGTTTGATACACAAATTGTTCGCATCACACAACTAATGATGCAGTCTTTATTGAGATGAGTACAGGGTACAAGTGGAGAATATGGCCCGGTCCATATATCATTGATTTACGTGTTAATCGAGGTGGGCCATATTCACCACTTTTACCCTACTCGATGACAATTGGGAGAGATAAAAAAAACCACCAGACACCGTCCATCAGCCGATTCGGCAATTGTTCCGGATCACACGGTATGTACCCTGTTATCTGCAATCACCTATGGGATTAAAGTGAAAAAAATTAAGAAAAGGAAGTGGAAGAGAAAGGGAGAATCGGCGATAGGTGCACCCGGTTGAGCTCACGTTTCCGTTCGGATCAGTGAACGGTATCACGCTCGTCTTCGCCTCTATATATATACATATACACGTATATCGTCAGCGGCAAAAGCAAGAGCAAGAGCGCCACAGCAAGAGCCGAAAAACAACGAGGTCGTGCCCAACGATGAGGCAGACGAAAGCAGGAGCCGACGAGGCGCGGGTTAGAGGATCTCGGGGGCGAGTTACGGCTCGGTCGGTGGAGCCACGCACGTGATCGGCGAGCCAAAACACACAAGACAGGAAAATTGTTGCCCCGTCAAGGGGGGGGGGGGGGTTGCCTCGGGGGTATGGGTTTCCTCGTGCAAGGGAAACCGGAGCTCGAGAGTCTCCTAGTTCTCCCGTTCCTCTCGTGTTTCGTCCCGTTGTCGGCGGGATGGTCGTAGTCGTCTTATATGGTCCTCCTCGGCCCCCGTACAGCCTCGCGTAGTCGTCGAGAGCACGCTGCACCCACCCCCGAACTCCTCTCACGCTCTGATTAAATTCTCCAGGAATTTAGGTTATTCCACGTTGATTCGATAGAAGGCATTTCATAGCTGAGCGATCACGAATAAGGGCCAATAAAGGCGTGGCCTTTCCACCGGTCGCTCGCGTTTCACGGTGCTTGGTGATGTCCCGTGAGGACAAGACACGCGGACCATGCAACCGGCCAGCGGTCCACCGCAGCAGTGGTAGCAGGCAGTTCCTCCGGCAATTCCCGAAGACGGAGGCCATAGGGTATCGGCCAAAGTTTCCTAACTCTCTTTCCAAGACAATCGTCCGCACACCGGAGGAGAATTTCCGCTTTGCTTTCATCCATCCGTTCGGGGAACTGGGTTATTGTTCGTATTGTATATTTGCAGCACCTCCCGATATTCGTGAAAACCGGTAAAAAATATCCCGTTTTCGTGAGAATATTAAAAAAAAACGCCGTAAAACGGCAAAATGAGGAACAAAAGGTGAGTTAAAAAAAAAAGAAGAATTTGACGAGTATCACCGACCTCGCCTCTCGACAATCGTCGTTGGAGTCTTTCACGGTGTGTAGGTACAGTTCGATGTCGAAGGGAGGTTTCACAATGCACGGTCATATACATATATATCTATGTATATGGCGTACGTCGTTGCTGTTACCGACACACGGTCGAAGGGTGGATATAGCGGTGGGTACAGGAATACGTATGCTGCCATAAATAGCGCGCGAGCCTGTCGTGATTCGAGGCCATAAAATAAAATCAACGCTCGCTCGTCGACGAACAATGGGCCAGAGCAGCCAGCCAGCCAGGAATACACTCTGCGCCCGTGTGCAGACCTCGCCTCCGCGAACATCACCCATCCACCCTCGGCATCGTCGCTTCTGCTCTGCCGCTGTTACGCGCCGACCAATTAAAGCAACGATGACCCAAATGTACGCGCGGGGCGAACCGAAGGCGAAGGCCCACTCGCAGGCGTTGCGAAGTGCCGATTGAATAATTTAAGGCTCGTTCTCACGTGAAAGATCATCTATTTTTATTATCGCGTGAGTTTCGGTTCTCCCGAAATTTCGAGATCCACGACTGTCCGGAGGAAATTCATGCATAGTGTAAAAGTGGTGAATATGGCCCACCTCGATTAACACGTAAATCAATGATATATGGACCGGTCCATATTCCCCACTTTTACCCTGCATGACGATAAAGAAATTGAATGAAAAAACAAAGAAAAAAATCTGTCACTGTTAACACAACGCTGCTGGAATGTCACAGCGAATTGCCGAGTAGTGTGCGCGTACGTCGAGACCGATCAGCGAGGATATAACCGTCGAACGATCATCGGCTGTGCAGGAATGCGCGTCGGAATTTCATGAACAATAAAAGCGGACGAGAAGAGGAAACAGAGAGATACGCGAGCGTGGAAATAAAAGCTAGGAATTAATATTCGCTTGCTGCCAGTAATTGGATATTGTCCGGTCGAATTAGAGTTTTAATTTCGGTAGATTGCACCGTGAGCAAGGCTGACCCGATGCTGCCGGGGGAGGTTTCTATCGTACCGGCGCATTTTAACCGGCGGCATCGGTCCTCCCGTTTCAGCCCCTCACACTCCGAGGTTCTCTCTGCCTCGCGCTCTCGTGCAGCCGCGAGTACGGTGCGATTGCCGGGAGCGTGAGCATTCGTCGAGCGGCCCCGCAACCATCGCAACCCCCACCCCCGCCGGTCACCTCGTCGGAGGAAACTCGTTGTCGCGCACACGGTTCGACCAATCGAATTCACGGGCCCGGCTTCGAAGAGGGGAACTCCGAAAATGTTCCCGTTGAAAATACGAGGAGAGCGAAAAAGCAGCATTCGGCCGAACTCCCCGAGCTTTCGAGGGCCACGAGCACACAGCGTCGGCGAAGCACGCGACCCCTGCAGGTTACGCGTACGCCAGTTCCGCGACGAGTTAGTTGTCGGCACGGAAACTGGTTCCGACTAAGATGAGAGCAGGAAGAGAAGGTTCGTACGGTTCCCGGAAGCCGGGAGGAGGAGGGGGCTGAAGAGAAAAAGGGTTGAGAGTGGAGAACACCGACGGAGATCGGGAGAGGGCGAGCGGGAGGGACTTCTCTCCCCAGCTGAAATATGCTGACTTTTACAAGCTCACCGAGAAACGATGGACACAGGGGAGGGTTGTAATGTCGACAGTGCGAACGATAACGACGACGGTGTGCTGATGCCGGTATAGGCGAGACCGAGGCGCAGCGAGACGAGGAACGAGCCAACACTCCGAAGGCCCTCCAGACCACAAAGGCTGATGCGTTCGCGGCTCGATTTTACCGGGCAGACGTGTCCCCGGCAATTACCGAACTTTTAAAGTCCGAAAGCCGTCGGCGAGGCCGGAACTCACCGACGATCACGTCGCCCCCGTTGCTACATCGGCTCCATGGCAGCGAGGGGATGGGTATATATACCCATTACCCGCGAGGACCCGGTCATTGTGAGTTCGAAAGAGCGCCCCGGGCGAGTGGAAAATTGAGGATGGTCCAGCCGTTGGAGCGAAGTTCGGAAAAACGTCACTTTCGGTCTCAAAATCACGGTTTTCGACCGGAAGTGACATCACGCGGGAAAACGGCACTACCGGTTCGAAAAACTTTGATTCTTTACCGAAAGTGACGTCATAGGGGAACGTCACTTCCGGTTTGAAAATATTTTTCGATACCTTTTCAAACGAAAAATGGGAATTTCAAATCGGAAGTGACGTCGTATAGGGGAGACGGACAAAAGTAACAAAAATCCTTTTTAATTTTTTTACCAATAAACCCGAGTCTAACGCTTCGGCATCCAATGGTGTATCATTAACCTAGTCTTGGGTATTTAGTTTAAAAATTTCCCCTTTAAACATAGACGAAATTGGGTAAGGATTTGTGCCGCGGTGGGGTCACTTGTAACGGGTAGTGGGGTCATTTGAAACATCCTCCTACATCAAAGAAATCCTTCACTAACCGCTATTAAGAAATTGAACGGGGGTGCATTATCACAAAAAAATTTAATTTTAATTTTTTTTTATTTAAAAATTGTTTGCCGGTTAAGCCATTTTAGGCGGCCTAACTATACAGCCCTACTATAAATATTATAGTCTACAATTGGTTGGTTATAAATTATAAGTGTATAAATTATCGCTGATT
>JAPYZC010003505.1:0-18361 GCA_030522665.1 Ichneumoninae sp. A BG-2022a | reverse complement strand
CCCCGCCCCCTTGCCTCCCAAGGGTGGGCGCTCGCAAGAGTAGACAACCCCCCCCCCCCCCCCGCCCCCTATCTCGAGCTATGTGAAAAAAGCGGCAATTTTCAAAATCATTATTCTTCTGTTCATGAGTAAAATATGGAAAACGCTTAGAATTTCGGGTGTATAAATTTAGTAAAAAAAAAAATTGGGCGTATGAAAAAATTGTGGATTTCTTAAAGTCGGGTTCACGTAGCTCTTTTTTTCGTGTTTCCTTCCGTGATGAATTTAACAACCGAGGACATAATAAATTCAGATATACCCGATGGTGTCTCGATGTGAATTTTTTTTTATCCTCGATACAATATACGAAGCAGTTAATGGGTAAGTACGAGACCGAGGCCCGTTGCACGTTCGCGATTAGAGACCTAAGAAAGGCAGCCACTTTGCTAAGATGACTCCGAATTGCCGCAGCTCCAAGGTGAAGTCGCATGCAACCAACTCAACGCAGCATGTTTAATGCATAAAAAAATATAATTTTTTTTAAAGAACCAAGAATTAATAACAATGTCTATTGGGAAGAAAGGTGTTTTCGTCATTTTTTCATACTCGCATATTCCATTCCGTGTCACAGCAGCTACATAACTAGAGTCACACCGTGCTCAGGCACGGTGGAGAGCTTACACAGAGAAACATAATAGAGCAGGCACGTCACGTGTAACCAGTCTGTATCCATGAAAAAATTTGCCCACAGGCGACGAGAAGCTGCTCACCAAGAGGGCAGGCGAGTGCATACTGCCCGGAGGATGCCCGTCGCCGTGCACCTGCAACGGTGCCACAGTCGACTGCTCCGACAAGAAGCTCACTTCGATACCCAAAGATCTACCCATCTACACATCTACACTGTAAGTCTGCTTCACGATTATTAATTAAATTTTTTCACAATTTTTTGACAATTTTTCTACCATTTATCCACCATTTTTCATCATTTTTTCACAAGGCAACCGTTTCAACATAATTTATACAATATCGATAACTCGTTTTAATTTACAGATTGCTCGGCAATAATGAATTGGATAAGATCAAGACCGACGGACTGTTCGAAAAGCTCCCTGAGTTGCAACACTTGGATCTCAGGAGGAACAGAATATCTCGTATCGAGGCGGCGGCTTTCAAGGGAGCTCACAAGCTCACCGAATTGTAAGAATCGCTTTTCGATATCCCGAAAATGTACTGCCCAACTGGCCTTTTTCATTTTTGCTGATTACTTAATAAATAATCAATGTTGCAGATTATTATCGGAAAACAAATTGCGCGAGGTTCACAACAAGATGTTCACCGGTCTCACGAATCTGAAGACCCTGTGAGTATTAACGAAAAGAAAAAAAATCAGGAATTATCAGGCCGGATTTATTTATACAGAGTTTCTTCTTCCTTCAGCAATCTCACCGGAAATGCCATCACGTGCGTCATGCAGGGAGCCTTCGACGGAATGGCACACATCCGCACGATGTAAGTTGATTTATTAATGTCGTTTTTTTCGGGAAATATTATTTTATCTATTTATGTATATAATTGTGACAGGCCTTATTTTTGTCGATATTTATTTGTTAAATTTCATTGACGACTTGATTTGAGCAACAAGTATTTATTAATACTACAGCTCAATAAACAATCTGACCGGGGTGCTACCGACGATTCAATCACCCGTGCTTGAGGCTTAGCATTTTTTAATTTTGTGTTAAATACGGCAGTCTTATGGATTTTTATGTGCCCGATCGAATGGCACTAGTGGCGATCCGTAGCAACGAGCATTTTTTATAATAAAGCTTCACCGACAATTTAGTCGAAGCGCCGCAGGATATTTAATATCTCGTACTTAGTGCTTTGCATTTTTTTTCAATGGCTAATTTCATAGATTTCGATGTGCTTGATCGAATAGCATAAATTACAACCCGTAGCAACAAGTATTTATTAATACTATAGCTCAATAAACAATCTGATCGGCGTGCTGCCGACTGTTCAATCGCCCGTGCTTGAGGCTTAGTATTTTTTAATTTTGTGTTAAGTACGTCAGTCTTATAGATTTTTATGTGCCCGTTGGAATGGCACCAGTTACAATACGTAGCAACAAGTGTTTTATAACAATAAATCCTGGTAAACTTGGCAGCTAGTTTCACCCTCATCTAGAATATAGTGCAACGCGAGGTAACGACTACGTTCAGTTAACTCGGAGCCGCGTAACAGACCCAATCGAACTACCGCACGCCGATAGAGAACTCTAGGATCCCACGGTCACAATCTTGCGCGGAGAACTCTCGAAAGATAGATCGATGGCGATTATATCGAATCGTGCCTCGAGGTAATAAAATTTGAAATCTACTTTGTTTTCTCTGCCAGTAACATGCAAGCCAATCCGTTGTCATGCAATTGTCATCTGGAGTGGTTCGCCGAGTGGCTGAGGATTCACGACGTGCCAGGGATAATCGGCCGTTGCCACGATCCCCCGAGGCTCAAGGATGCTCATGTCAAGGACATTCCGAGCCACGAGTTCAAGTGCAACAGTAAGTTATTCCATGATCTATGCTCGACCGTGCCGTTGACGAAGCTCCTCGATTCCGTCGATTGAATTCCACGGTACGAGCGTTGTCGTTAAGTAAATAGAGTACTTATTTTCTTCTTTTTTTTCCTTCAATCTGTTCGAGCAGAAGACAGCTTCGGTTGTCTGGGCGACGACTACTGCCCGCCGCGCTGCAACTGCGCCGGCTCGGTCGTAAGATGCTCGAGATCTCACCTCACCGAGATTCCACGTGGAATTCCACCGGAGACGACCGAACTCTTGCTCGACGTAAACGACATAAAAACCATACAACCGGAGAGACTCAGTCATCTTCGCATGCTGACGCGCCTGTGAGTACATCAAACAAATTTCCAAACGTTTTACATGTTTTGTAATTTTTAAAATATGCTTATTGATTTTGTGATTTATTTTTTACAGGGACTTGAGCAACAACCAGATTGGAATGCTGTCGAACGATACGTTCAGGAATCTCACTAAATTGTCGCACTTGTAAATATCAATTTTATCTTTTTTTTTAAATTAATTGTTTCTTTAATTACTGTGAAAACTCACGATCGATCTCTCTTTTCAGAATAATCAGCTACAACAAATTGCAGTGCGTGCAGCGCAATGCGCTCGCGGGACTCAAGTCGCTGCGACTTATGTGAGTAATCCGAGACAGTAAAATTTGCATCCTTCTATAGTCAACGGTAGGTATGACCGGTGAATTTTTTAATTTTAGTTCCCTCCACGGCAACGACATCTCGACGATACCGGAAGGAGCTTTCGACGACTTGGGATCCATCACGCATCTGTGAGTGGCTTTTGAATTCGTGCTACTCGTCGTCGACGTGAAAAGTTAAAAATAATAATTTTTTTTTGGTTGTTTGTTTTAAATAGAGCCCTGGGTTCGAATCCCCTGTACTGCGACTGCAACCTGCGCTGGTTGGCCGAATGGGTGAAGAAGGACTTGGACGTCGAGCCCGGCATAGCGATGTGCAAGGAGCCACCGGCGATGAAGGAAAAGCTCCTTCTGACCGCACCGTCGAATCTCTTCCAATGTAAAAGTAAGTATCAAGTCAACTTTTCACATTAATCTTTGAGCCGCAAAAAAAAACGAAAAGAATAATGCACGCAAAAAGAAAACGGCAATAAAGGAAAAAAGAAGTGGAATGAATATTTTGTTTTCCGGTAAATTAGCGCAACCCGTCTATTTAGTTTGATTTTTTTGGCCCTCGAGCTCAGAACGGTACTAAAATTGCTCATTAATCGTAGACCTTTCTTCCGTGCAGCCAAACAACAGCCTCCCGAGGTATTGGCCAAGTGCGACGTGTGTTACACCGTTCCCTGCGAGAACGGAGGATTTTGCGAGACGCTACCGGACCGGAAGTTCCGTTGCAAGTGCTCGCCAGGATATCACGGGGACAGGTGTCAACATAAAATTGACGCGTGCTATGGAAATCCTTGCAGGAACACCGGAACTTGTAAAGTACTGGAGGAAGGAAGATTCAGGTAGTTAGATAATATGAGTCTATATGTATCTCGATTGAAACGAGAATTTTGTGTAGATCGGGGTTGGATCGAGCTCGTCTCCCCAACTTAGTAGAACAAAAATGTATAGCACGCAATTCGCTGGTCGAAATTTTGTCCTCATTAACGTAGGGTAAACCGTACCGATCGACGAACACTCATTTCACCTAATCTTTTTACATCAAATTTAATACATTGAAAATTCATAATTGTGTATAATCAATTATAATTAATTTAGAAAAATTGATCAAAAACCATTCGCAATTATCGGATGGTCAAAACACTAAATATTGAATACTCGTAAAAAAAAATATACGAATTATTCAATAAAAATTCAACGACTGAGTAGCTGTGAGGGATCGATTCGTCGATGGGTGTTCATTGATCGGCGCGTTTGCGCTATTTCGTCGTTGGCATGCACGTTGTAATGACAACAAGCATATTTGTAAATGAAAATTGGCTTGCAAAAAATTTGTTGAAAATTAGAAATCTTTCGATTTCCCTGACATGTAAAGGGATGTAATGAAATCGAAGCTTGCGTTGTCTGTTGGCGGATCGATCGCGATCCAATAACGGGCTAAATATCTCAATTGACGTTAAGTCGATGTTTGACAGTTGCGACTGCGCCCCCGGTTACGAGGGCATCAGATGTGAAAGCAACGTCGACGACTGCGCAAACAACAAATGTTCGAACAACGCGACCTGCGTGGACCTCGTACAGGCCTACAGATGCGACTGTTCACCGGGATACATGGGAGAATACTGCGAGGCGAAAATACCCTTTTGCACAAAAGGACACGACCCCTGCGAGAACGGGGGTCGTTGCGTCGACCACCGGACCCACTACAGCTGCGAGTGCCCGGTCGGCTTCACCGGACTCAATTGTTCCACAAACTTGGATGATTGCGCTAATCATTTATGCCAGGTATGCATTTACAATAAATAAATAATTAAATACACAAACCAAAAAATATTTTAAAAAGTAAATAATTCAGTAAATTAATAATTAAGGGCTGATGGTCTCAAGTCGATAGCCCTCTGTCAATGTTTATAATTATCGTTAGGTATAAAACGAATATAAGGTGATAACTGAAATATTTTTGTTTTACACTGAGAAAAAAGGATGGTATTTCCTACTATAACGAATAGTTCCCAGAGAGGACGACTATATAGATAGTTTGTGATAGTATGTATTCAATTGATTTAACTATAATCATATTTACAATTATAATTTTTGGTCATTGTCGTAACTGTAAAATATAGACTATTTACTATGTAAGCTTTTCTCAGTGTAGCAACACATGTATTTTACTATTACTAAATAATTAAGTAAACAAAAATAACAAAATTATAAAATGATAGAATAAAAAAAATTATTTTCAGAACGGTGCTACTTGCATCGACGGCATAAACGATTACGAGTGTAAATGCGCGGCGGATTACACGGGGAGGTACTGCGAGGCTGCACCGTCGACGGCGATGCTTTATCCTCAGACGAGTCCCTGTGCCCATCACGATTGTCAGCACGGTGCCTGCTTTCAGCCATCCCCTGGATCCACCGCGGATTATCTTTGCCAGTGCCATCCCGGCTACACTGGTGAGTATTCTCACTTCCATTGCTCGCCGTTAGTTTGTAATCCGTGCGAACGTCATGGTACACGTAAGGTTTTTAAATTAAAAAAAAAAACTAAATATATATTTTGACCTTTTTTTGCAGGAAAACGATGCGAGTACCTGACGAGCCTGAGCTTCGTGGACAACAGCTCGCTGGTCGAGCTGGAGCCGCTACGCACGAGGCCCGAGGCTAATGTGACCATTGTATTCACGACTAGCCAAGAGAACGGGGTTCTCCTCTACGACGGAACAGACCAGAACGGCGAACACATAGCGGTCGAATTATTCAACGGACGAGTGCGCGTATCGTACGACGTTGGAAATTATCCCACATCGACGATGTACAGCTACGAGATGGTCTCCGACGGCAAGCCTCACATGGCCGAGCTTCTAGCGATAAAGAAGAATTTTACCATGAGAGTCGATCGGGGGCCAGCCAGAAGCATAATCAACGAGGGACCTCGCGAGTATCTCAAACTAACGACGAGAATGTACGTCGGCGGCGTCGCGCCGGAATTGGCTGGCGTCGCTTTCGAGCAATTTCATCTCAGAAACGTCACGAGCTTCCAAGGTAAAGCAACGTCAAATTTGTCGAGGCTGCCCGCCCCCTTCTAAAAGAAATTTCCCATCTACGAATCGGATGATTTTATGACGTTTTTTAAATCTCGTTGCCAGGCTGCATATCGGAAATGTGGATAAACCACAAGCTGGTAGACTTCAGCAACGCAGCGAAGATGCACCGCGTCACGCCTGGATGTTCATCGGGCGAGGAGGAAGCCGAGGACGAGGCTCGAAGAGACGTCGTCGAGCCCGGCGTCGTTAGCGCCGCCAGCAGCATGGAGGAAGCCTCCATGCAACAGGAACACGTACCTCACGATCCCTCCGGTAAGAGGATTTCAAAATTACTTGCGCAACTCTGACGAATAATCTTTAGTATGTAAGTCGCGTACCATTTCGGTGTCTTACAAGTCGCTCGTTCTCTCGAACGCAAGGAAGGGATGCCGGCGAGACAACGCACAAATGCGATACAGTAGAACCTCGCTAATCCGACCTTCGATCGACCGAGCCTCCGCGTTATCCGCGGCACCCAACTCTTCCGAGTCCTCCGCGTTAATCGAGGTGTGGGCTCGGATAGTAAGAGAAACTCGGATAAAACGGATGAAGCTAATATTAATATGCCGTTTCATTGAAATTAAACCGAATTATAAAAAATAAAGTACTTTTATAGTAAAATTAAAGTTAATTATAAAAAATACAGTACTTTCAATGTTTTTAATACACTGAACACTATTTTTTTCATAACAATTGTACATGAAATTTGATATACCAGTTCTTGCATAAAAACTTTCAATCCGGTGCATTCAATTTCAGGAACTTTAGGCATTTTTTTTTGCAGTGTAGGTTATCCGTGATATCCGAGATTTCACTTATCTGCTGTACGCTTAACTCACATTACCTCTGTTAAACGGGCTTCTACTGTAATCTCCGTGGAATATATCTATAAGTGAGATTACACTGACTGGGCAGCAAAACAAAAGAACAAACAATTAAATAATAAAACGTCGATGAGATCGCTCCATACTCTCAATCTCTCCCTTTCTCTCACAATGTTTATTTTATTTTTTTAATAAAAAAAAAAACTCCGCAAAATCTGGACCTAGTTCGAAATAGTAGAGAATGCCCCATACATCAAGAGAATGTATCGGTGTTAGTATATACAGAAAAAAAAGATTTTTACATGTCATTTTGAATCCAAAACCTCGAGGTTTCGATTAAGTAAACATTTAATTATCCTTTCAGCAGACATCGTCGTGTCAGCGCTTGGAAGTAACGTCAACGATCAGTGCGCCGGTAACGAGTGCAGAAAGGGCTCGCAGTGCGTGCCATCGCCGTTCAGCAACGGTTACTCCTGCCGCTGTCAGACAGGCTGGCAAGGCAGATACTGCGAGAAAGCCCCGACGTGTCGCAAAGAGCACACTCGCGAGTATTACAGCGAGAACGGCTGTAGAAGCCGACGACCGGTAAAACTGGCGAAGTGTTGGGGCAGCTGCGGCAACTCTTGTTGCCTACCGCGGAAGACAAAACGACGCAAGGTAACTTATCGTCGTCATTTAAATTTGAGTGTGTAAAAAAATGCCAATAATCTCATTCGATTACTTTAATTAAATCGAATTAATACCCATTAATAAATTGAATTAATTTAATAATTCGATTAAATATCTTGTTCAATCGTCCGTATATTTTTGCTCGCAGGTCCGTTTGATCTGCACCGACGGCAGACGATACACCAAGGACGTTGATCTAGTGCGCAAATGCACGTGCACTCGAAAGTGTTACTAAAATGGAACGTTAAAAAAAAACAAATTTCCAATTGTACCAATAATAACTAATAACTAACTATACGCGTTCGTCGTCCGTCGTATACGGCCGCGTAGATTCCGTAATTTTTCCACGAGCGAAAACCCCGTTAAAACTGGTGTCGCGCCTAAAACTGGACCACTCCTATGATAAACGGTTACGTATAACAAAAAAAAAGGAAACGTAATTAATTGCATTTTGTGAGTGACGAAGTGCGGGCTATAACTAGATGGACACACACAGCCGGCTCAGTGTGATATGTATTATTAAGCGAGATATATTATTACATAGGATATTTAATTGATAATTATCGGTATTGAATCAGCAATGCATATTGGGTATTTGTATAGGATTACGATAAACGACTATAGAGGAATAATAACGTGGCAAGGGTGAACGCATCGGTGACTGAACGGCTTAGATCGGTCAACGAATTTCTATTGCAAATTACTTTCGATATAATCGACGATGTTTTTGACTTATTCGTTTCAACGAACTTACATTTTAAGATAAATGTATCGGCGATCAGTAAAATTATTTTTGTGTCGTTTGCTGATTTGTCCTCAGTCTTTTCTTTAACTGTTCACTCATTGGTGACTTCACCCGACGCTGAAAGCCGATCGAACTAACTTTCGTTCTACGAACGGATGGTATACATATATATATATACATAATATATATATTATAAACCCCGACGCGTTAATCGCGTTTACACACGAATTACACGGACACGATGAAAATGCGTACATATACCCGATGTATGAAGTCGGGTAAGAATCGTAAAGAATCACGTACGAACGTTGTGTATACGATTAGTGAGGGACTCGCGAAGCAGCGTCCCGCATAATGAGCGACAAGTCGACGCTCCTTGACTTTTTTAATAAAAAAAACTTCCTCGCGAGGCTCCAAGCTGCTGTGCGGAAGTTTCTGTATGTAAATTGTTTTTAAAAATCGCGCAAGAATCGATCGAAGTTATTCTTGTGTCGAGTAAAAAAAATAATTAAAAAAATAATTAAATAAAAAACGAAAAACAAAACTGGAGACACAATCAAATGATTTTTCAAGATAATCGTCAAATTGTTTGTCCCAAACGGACGGCGTAACGTGTTTCTTTACGATCGATTTAATCGAGCACCTTGCTCGCAAATTATAATTATCCACTGCCAATATTTAACACTTATTTATTCGTCTCTTTTTTTAGCGTTTTAATTTTTACGATACTCTTGTATTTACCATCAATTTCTTTTTATACTTATCATTATAAGCACTACTTTTTACAGCACGTTATTATTATATTTGATGAATCTTGCGTTTTATTGATTCTTTTTTTTTTGTAATGCTAATAATGCCTGGCCTTTCTCGATTAAGCAGACTCTCGCGTTTTCCAACAGTCCGCTACAAGTGCCCAAGTTCGGCAAAACTCAGGTGCTCGAGCATCCTATCCTCACAGATCCTAAGACAGAGCGCCGCGAAAGCGTCGATAAAATTGCGTTGACACGCATGTTTTTCTCTTTATGTTTTTTTTTTAACCTCCATCGCATCGATGTCGAAACACCTATTTTTTACTATTTTATAATTTCGTCTCTACCGTAGCAGCGAAGCATCGATCTATATATATGCCATAAGTTACATGATATCGAATAATAACAATAGTATTAATAGTTCAATAAGCAGTATCTTTGTGTTCCCATGACTCGAGACAGATCGTTCAAAGTTATTATTAATTCACACTTCGTTCAGTTAATAGCGCGATTACCGTCGGTACGAAGGACCAAAAGGGCGTATCTCCTGTGTTTAACTACGGCACATACGCCCTTGTGGTTTCGAGCCATCGGAGTTATCGTAAACAGACGAGAAGAGCAAAAACGATTATGCACACACATGGAGTCACACAAACACATCACACACACACACTTTCACAATTATGGATAAACTACGATAGATTATCGTGTTAGTGTTTAAGTGAAAATGTACGATGTTTTTTTCTCTCATCATGTTTCGGCAAACTTGCTAACGGAATACAGGAATTTTAGTGAAGCTAACAGAAATCTTTATATAGTTGAGGAAAAAATTCCAACTCTGACCAATCGTGCGTATGTGGTGAAAAAAAAAACTGAGCTGTGTATAACTGAATTCGAAGAGAACGAGATGAAACGAAAAAAAAAAATATCGGACCGAAAGCGAGCGGACACTGACGAAATCGGATAAGTCACTGTGGACAATAAGTAAACAAACAAAAAAATAAAAATAAATAAAAAGAAGAAACGTGTGTACGGGGATTGTGCTTCCTTTGAATTCCCACGTATCTAGCGTACGATATTTTAATTCGAAGTAAATTCGCGATAACAAAAAAAAAGCAAAACAAAAAATATCGCTGTTTCGATGTTGCTCGATAATGTCTCGCGAATAATCAAACGAAACTCTTGGACTCTCGTACGAGAATTTGTGAAAACTCGCGACGCTCTTGTTAATTAAAAAGACACTTGTTCGTCGAAGACTTTGTGTAATAAAGAAGAAACGCCCGTTGCGCATCGATAATTTTCCCGATCGTGACGCGCATGGCGAATACCTTTCAAACCTCATTGATGTGAAATGCAAAAGAAAAAAAAAAACTGTAATACGTTCTCGAAAGTCACTCGAACACGTTTCGACGCTTAATTAATAACGGAAAAGGGGATAAAACGAAATAACGATAGTAAACTGTAGAAGGACGATACGGACAACGAGAGAGTGAGATTGAATGGATGTGTAGCGTGAGTTTTGCGAGAATGCGGGGGTGTGCGAGTATCGTAAGAATAAAAAAAAAATAATTAATTTAAAAAATCGAACGAAGGGAGAAGGCGTAGAGCTGAGAATAAGTGTATTTAAAAAAAAACACGACACGCACGTTTTACCAAATAAACGATGGAAATACTGCATGCCTAGTAATAACGATAGCTATATGATGTAGCCATGTAAATTAGAGGTTAGCGTAATAAAAACAAAAATGTCTATGTTTATATAATGTAACAAATCCTCGAAATATGAAACGCTATTAAATAAATGTATGTAAAGTTCTAAAACTGGGGCGTCGTCCGGCAACGGGAGCTTTTTCCTTCCATCCCTCCTAGCGGATCCGACAACCAAACCGTCGCGGTTGCGTTACAGTTCCTTTTCGGTTAGAAATTAAGGATTTCGGTTGCAATTGTTGGTTACTTTCTGTCAGCTAGCAACCGACAGATGCGTTTGAAAAGCAACCCTCGTTTTTTTATTGGAAATAAAAATTGGTTCCCTTTAATTTTTTTAGTTTTACTTCCTCACCAAGGGTAGGTTTATTTTCGTGAACATTTTTTGCGCGCTCTTTCACGGACGCCCGCGCTCGCGGGACGCTCTTATTTGATAACGCATGATGACAAAAGAAAAGCATTCATACAGCGTGGCTGAGACAGACCAATTGCCGGGATCACACGGCCTTGATCAAATCAACCACGCAAAATCATGCGCTAGAACTGTCCGCGAACGACGATATGACACTAACGCGAGACTTCCCGTGAAAGATTCCCAAGGCGACCCGATCAATAATCTCCCCGATAATACAAATAAAATGTTATTGAATACAAATTCATTCAATCAGTTTTCTTCTTCACTTCTTCTTTAGTTCGATAACATATTTCGTGGCGCCTAGCGCCGATCGTAATCGTGAGTTAGTTAAAGTATTTATTTCACTCGGTGCGTAAAATGCGGTTTTACGCACGAAATTTCGTACGATACTCGTGCATAAAACGTTTTCTGAACTCGTGTGATTGCAACACTCGCCTTCGGCTCGTACTGCAAACTCACACTCGTCAGAAAAACTTTTATCGCACTAGTATCGTAATGTACTAATATATACAAAAAATAATACGAAAGAAAGCAAAGGAAAAGCGATCATCCCCGTATAGATCCGCTGCATCGACAGCTAGCGCCAGTCGATGCAGCGGATCTATGCTTCAAATTAGCTTGAGAGTGCAGCTCTCACTAAAAAATTGGTACCTGTGTTAGAACATCTTACCATAGGTTCTCGTTCGCTCCGAAATGCGTACAAACGAAATACTTGATCAGGCAATAATGGAGTCGACACGTGGCGTAGACAAAAAACGTGGATAGATTTATTAAACACAGAGCTGGGCAAAGTACTTAAAGTACTTGGTATTTGAGGTGCCTAGCACTTTGAGTACCGGCAAAATATTCTTAAACATCATTCTCTCGAAGTATTTAGTACTTATGGTACCGCGTACTTAAAGTATTGGATACGTACGATACTACGTATCAAGTACTTTAAGTACTTTTTGCCCAGCTCTGATTAAATATGAAAAGTCCGGCCTGAACTTGGCGCGGCAATTAAGAAACCAAAAGATAGAAAAGAACAATAACGTTAATAAAGACTAATTTTACATTAATCGACATACAAGGTCTTCCGATCGTATCTCGCGGATTCTCGTCCCCTCTCTCTCTCTATCTCGCTTCCCCTCGAACGGTCGCGTCGGGGCCACACCTTTCTTTCTGTTACGCGTGAACACGTTTCCTCTCTTTCGCGGTGATCGGTCGACAGACCTACTTTCGGATTCGCACACAGTGCGAATCGCGCTCGACGTTGCCGGCGCGCGCACCGGTCTCGTGTCGCGTGGCACTCTCTCGCCTTGACGTCGCTTCCGCCTGCGGTCGCGCGCGGCTTTCAACATAAATTAACATCCAACACTTGGCCCCGGGCATAAAGAGCCCATGCAGTAAGCGGAAGGAAGAAAGAAGAAGATCCTTGTGGCGAATCGAGCTAGTGTCCCGCTGACAGGTCTTGCAATGTTGACGGGGATTAGGCTGTGTCTGGCCGCACGAGTCACCGCGTCGGTTTATACTCGAGTTTTCGAGCCGAGAGGGAATCGTCGGTGGTGTTTTTCGACGGCTGCAGGGGTTTTTCGTCGGCGATGGGACGAACGGCGATCTTCGGCAGAGTTGTCTTCTTCGTTCTCCGTTCTTCATTCTTCGTCGAGCGAGTCGGCGACTGGCGGGGGGGAGCTGGCGGTTAGGGTAAGTCGGGGGAAAGGGCTAACAAAAGTAAGAAAATAATAGAGTTCGTCGCTTGATTGTTAAGTCTAATTCAAGTTATGTTTTTAGGTGAGTGGTGGAAATTCGAGGCAGGCTAAGGAAGAACTTGTGACGTGCCACGTCACAATGTATGTTGGGACTAACATTTCCGGGCGAGGGCAAATCTGTCGGAACTCTCCCTACCGGTAAATTTCTGCACAAAGCCTTACTGCGCTCGGCTAGCAAGCAGCCTTGGGGGGATGGTAGAGGGGCGGTCCGGTAATTCGCGTTGAGTCAGGGAAGCAAACACAATACAAAAATAACTATCGCACAACTAAAATCTCAGGAGAGACCCTTTGATTGTTTATTAAACCCAAAAACCAAAAGACAAATAACAGCAATCAGAAATTAAAATAAATTCAGGTCTCTTTTCCTTCAACAATCCAACCTTACGCGCTACCCGGTATAATAGTCCCTACACTGAGAAAAATAGTTGGTAGAATTAAGCAAATGCGCGGTGACATACGTTCGAAGGTGTTCAACAAATTTTGAATAAATTAAAGCAAATAGTCGTTTAACAAAACAATGCTTTATTTGTACTAAACGAATAACAGCTTTGAACGTATGTCACCGCAACATTTGGTTAATCCAACCAATTTTTTTTCTCAGTGTACTAGACTCCCGGCGACTACTCAGTTCACCGCCGGAAGGAATTGACCTAATGCCCGCAAAATCAAAAAAATAATAATTAAATGATCGTCAATACAACTAATTTAACTTTCAAAAATATAGAAAGCATGGATGATACATTTTCTGTTTTTCTTTTCTTTCAGAAATTGCTCCAACCTTTGACGTACATTGTTCAAGCTCCGGAAGAGCTAACGATATTCGACAAATTTGGACAGGCTATGAACTATTGGTTAAAAATACCGATCGAGAAATTCCAGGCGATCGACGATATAACGCAGCTGCTGCGTAATTCGACTATACTGTGAGTTATCTCAGACAAGAACGATGCACTTTTGTCCGAGGCGGATAATTTGTTTTTATTTTTTTCGCTACTGCATTTTTTTTTTTTGCTACTGCATGGTTTATCGTTCGACGACTAACTTTTTAATAACTTGTGCCGTTGTAATCTAGTGAGAATGAACTATCTTATATCTTCCTTTATTCTTATCTTCGCAAATTTGAAAGTAAATAAAATAATTAATGATCATGGAAATGAATTTCACAGGACCGACGATATTCAGGACAACTCGACCCTTCGCCGTGGTATTCCCGTTGCCCACGCGATCTACGGCGTCCCTCATACGATGACAGCGGCTCAGTACGCAATATGTATCGTGTTAGAACGAATTATTGCGTTGAATCATCCAAAGGTAAATAAATTGCGCGCTTTGGGCGATACCGCCCTGACGACAACTTTCTATAACTCACTATGCCAAAATTTATGCCAAAAAAAATTACGCCGGAACTAGAGTTTACTACCGCACAACATCGTCGAAATTACAACTTATAATGTTAACCCTAGCACCTTGAATGACCGCTGTTTAAAAAAAGTAACCGTAGAATACCCGAAAAAATTACGGTAGTTCCAGGTCACTTTTTAAACCGATAAAATAACCGCAAAAATATCCATACATGCGAGAGCTCACGTGCCTGTGCTTGCGAACGGTCGTTTTTTGTTTGTTTGTGTTTGAGAACTGCCAGGATGAGATATAGCGGAACGGGGGTTAAATGATTTCACACAATAACGATGGTAAACAGTGAAAATAAACTCTTTATTAAACCAACAAATAATGATGAAAAAGCGCGCGAAAAACACTGTACAATGAGTAGACCGAGGATGAGCAATACCGATTAACAACAATAGTTTTAATGAGCAGTCCAAACTGTGCACAAACACTTCTCGATGAGAAAAAAATCTGAAAAAATTCTAGCATATAAAAAGTGCTGAAAAGATTGTTTGTGCATAATAATAATTTCAGAATGTTCATCACAAATTACTGAAAAAAAAATGCGCAACAAATTACCCGGCAACAAATTTTTTTTTATTACGAAAATTAACAAAAATACGGGAGGTGCTGCCGAACCGCGGCCGCTCGAGCTGGTGCACGAAACCGCGCTGATTCTCGAACAGTTTGAGTAACCTAAAAAATAACCACAGCAGTAACCACAGATAAGCTTGCAGAGCGGTTATTATCCACGACAAGTAACCGTAAACATAATTTTCAAAATAACCGCACGAAAGAGCGGTCGATCGCCAGAGCGGCGATCGATCGTGCGATAATAAACGCACGATTTCGTTTCCAGGCCCCGCAAATATACTCGGAACACCTTTCGGAACTTCATCACGGACAGGGAATCGATATTTACTGGCGAGACAACTACGTATGTCCCACCGAGCCCGAATACAGGTTCGTGGCGATACAAAGTAATTAAAATTTGAAATCTACTCCGCCGCAGAAAAATACTATCCGTACTTTTTAAAAATTACAAGGACTGCACGAAAAAGTATTGTTGTAACGGCAAAGGTATTTTTCTGAAAAAAAAAACCTCGAAGCCGAATTCTTAATATCGATAACGTTAATATTTATTTTAGAAATGGGAGGTCTCTTCAAAATGGTTGTTCAACTGATGCAACTGTTCTCCGAATGTAAAGAAGAGTTTTCCAATCTCATGGACATACTCGGTCTGTACTTGCAAGTACGCGACGATTACTGCAATCTCTGCATGCAGGAGGTAAACATCTTCGAAATGTTTTGTTATGCAATTTGCATAATCGTTTTTATTTCTTTTTATTTATTTTAAATAAATGATTAGTTAATTAAATTATTATAATTAAATTACAATCATTATAATTAATAATATTATTTACAATTATATTATATTAAATTATTTTGTATTATAAAAATCTTACAGTATTCGGAGAACAAGGGTTACTGCGAAGATCTCTCGGAGGGAAAATTCGGTTTTCCAATTATCCACGCGATTCGGAGCCATCCGGAGGACAATCAAGTTATGAGTAAGTTAATGTTCGCGGCAAGCTGCTAAGGACGATCAAGGGCGCTCGTCTGCATATTTTTATTTTTTTCTCCGATCGTAGCTATTTTACGACAACGAACGAAAGACGTAAACGTGAAGAAGTACTGCATAACGCTGTTGGACAAGTTCGGTTCGTTGGCATACACGAGATCGGTTTTGAAGAAGCTCGATCAATCACTGAGAGACGAGATCGAACGATTGGGTGGTAATCCACTGTTGACTGCGATCCTGGACGAGATGCTCAATTGGACCGAGAACGAGAACGGTGAAATATCATCCGAGAATATCAACGTACATGTATAATTTATCAGCTGCATTCCATGCCATTCACAATTATATTACATTTCGTCGATGAGACGAACAGGTTATGCGAACGATTGCTCTATTCTACAGTGTATACTGATTATTTGCATCGCAGGGAAGAGAAAAAACGAAAAAGTAAGAAAACCAGTTACCCTCTAATGGGGCAGGGTTGCGAAAGGTGAATGGAATGAAGGCTTACGAAGCCTTCACCAATTACGCAATTGCTTCACGCAACGTTATAAATTTAATATTAACATCCACTATGGCAATCCACTGTTGACTCGGTCCTCAACGCGCCGCTCAATTGGACCAAAAACGATTGAATAATTTCAAATTGAGAACGATTAAATCATGTCAAAATAAAAACAAAAGCTCTTCTTGGAAACTTCTTGGAAAAATGAACTGCCGACAACGGTGAACATAAATATGGTATTTTATTGGGCTATGGTGAACAGTCGCATTATTGGGCTATCGCACATACGCACATATGTACATGTGTACGTGTGTACATATGTACATGTATACATATGTAAGTTAATTACTAAAGCTGTTAATGACACGGGAAATAACGATTTTAGGAAATTATCTTTTTACTGTGTACCCCTACAGATGTATCGCTGCGAATCTCTCCCTCAGAGGGCAAGACCCAATCATTCTCTGATAAGTTAAGGTATTTTTTCATGTATTATTTCAACCTTGTATTGCCAGTATTGTTCCTACATATATAATATTTATTTCATAAGTAGATGTGACCGATTTACCGACGAGATGTTGCCACTGCAGTCTCGACGATAATGCAGGAAATCATATGAACAGCGACCAAATCGACGCGCCGACACTCCTACACTAAGCAACTTTACTTTCGAAAATGTACGGAGAGAAAAATATTCACACTTACCATGTGACGTCGAGCAGACCACTGCTTCGTTCTGGGAAACCGCTCGCAGCGCCACCCGTCGGTAGAATTGGTACTATTTTCTTCGTGTCGATTACATACATCATCGCCTCCAGCGGTATAGCAGAGGACAGCGCAGAACGCCGCATTAGTGATCGCTGCGCAGATGAGAGATCGGAAGCACCGCGACGCTGTCGAACGGGCTTGCGGCAAAAGCACGCTCAACGTCGAAAAAAGGAGAAAACGAGGGAAAAGCGACGCAGATGATTGGCTAAAAATGACGACACTAGAAAAATCACACGGCACCAACAGATACACCATTAGCTTAGCAGATAATGCCGGAAGTGCGTCATAGGAACACCGACCCGGGATAATCATAGAAATTAAATTGCAAGGATCGCACGCAGGCGCGAATCGTTGAAGGGGGGAAAAAATCGTTGAAGGGGGAGGGAAAAATCGGGATATAAAAAAGGCTATCATCGGTTCATCAATCCTCAGTTTATCGGATCTACCTTACCACCGGAAAACTCTGCAGGACTAAAGTGAAAAGTGAAAAGTAAAAGTGGCAAGTATATTAAAAGTGAAATTGTGCAAAAAAGACTTATAAAATCTGAGCCGATTTGGACTTATAAAATTTGTGGAAATTGGACTTATAACATTTGTACCGAATTTGGATTTATAATTTTTCGTGCCGAGTGAACTTATAAATTTCGTGCCAATTTTGAACTTATAAAAATGGTGCCAGTTTGAACTTATAAAATCAGGACCGAAAAAGGAATTATAAATTTTCATGCCCAGTAAACTTAGAATAATCGTAGCCACTCAGACTTAGAACATTTGTGCCGAATTTGGATTTATGACATTACGGGTGAACAAGACTGTCAACAAGACGGTCCACACGCGAATAAATCCTTTCGACTTAATAATCCGACTTCAAAAAATTAAATTATTCAATGTAAAGAGAAATAAGATCCGAGCATCAGAATAATCGTTTTTCACAAATTTTGTTATCAATTGACATAATATCTTGAACAATAATA